>JAOTRH010309953.1:0-22037 GCA_034768845.1 Heliamphora exappendiculata
GGGATCCAGAATAAAATACATAAAAAGTATGACTTTTCAGTATATATTCCCAACAATCTCCCACTTATACTCAAAGCCATGCAGGAACACACCTGACACCAAACCCTTCTACATGGTCATTAAAGATTTTTTGAGACAATGCCTTAGTAAAAGGATCCGCTAGGTTATTCACAGATGATATCTTGGAAACTACCACGTCTCCATGCTGCACGATCTCCCAGATGAGATGATATTTCCTCTCAATGTGCTTTCTCCTTTTGTGGACTCTTGGTTCTTTTGAGTTCGCAATCGCTCCACTGTTATCACAATAGAGTTCTATTGGCGATTGTACCGAGGGTACCACGTCCAAGTCCTTTAGGAAGTTCCTAAGCCAAACTGCTTCCTTAGCTGCATCTGAAGCTGCAACATATTCAGCCTCCATGGTAGAGTCACCAATACAAGACTGCTTCACGCTCTTCCAACTGATGGCTCCACCTCCCAAGGTAAACACATAGCCCGAGGTGGACCTCCTAGAATCTCTATCTGCCTGGAAATCTGAGTTAATATACCCAAGTGGTATAAGACTATTAGCCTGGTACACCAACATATACTCCCTAGTCCTTTTCAGGTACTTGAGTATATTCTTGACCGCAGTCCAATGCTCTTCCCCTAGATTAGACTAATATCTGCTTACCATGCCTATGGCATAACAGATATCTGGTCTAGTGCAGAGTATGACATACATGAGACTTCCTACTGCTGAAGTATAAGGAATACCTCTCATCCTCTCTATCTCCTGAGGTGTCTTAGGGCACTGATCCCTAGATAGAGTAATCCCATGTCAGAAAGGAATAAATCATTTCTTAAAATTTTCTATGCCAAATTGAGCAATAATCAAGTCAATATAATGAGCTTGGGATAAGCCCAACATCCTACGTGATCGATCTCGTATGAGCTTGATCCCAAGAATTTAGCCCGCTTCTCCCAAGTCCTTCATGTCAAATTGACTCGATAACCACACCTTCACCGAAGATAGCAATCTCACATCGTTTTTGATTAAGAGAATGTCATCAATATAAATGACTAGAAATGCCACTTTATACCCATCGCACTTTCAGTACATACAATACTCGATAGGACACTGATCAAAGCCAAAGCTTTTAATCACCTGGTCAAATCGGGTATTCCAAGACCTTGATGCTTACTTAAGCCCATAAATGGATTTCTTACGCTTGCACATCATGTGCTCCTGGCCCTTTGCTATGAACCTGTCTGGCTGCGTCATATAAATGCTCTCGTCAAGACTTCCGTTAAGGAATGATGTCTTGACGTCTATTTGCCAAATCTCGTGATCGAGATGAGCAGCAATGGATAAGAGAATCCGAATGGACTTAAGCATAGCCACCGACGAATAGGTTTCCTCATAATCAAACCCTTCTTTCTGAATACCCCTTCGCAACAAGCTTAGCTTTGAAGGTTTCTACCTCCCCATCCACTCCTCTCTTTTTTCTTGAAGATCCATTTGCACCCGATGGGTTTTATCCCATCTAATGGATCTACAAGCTCTCAAACCTGATTAGAGTACATGGACTCTATCTCTGCATCTTTGTCTTGTAGTACTTCATTATAGTTTCTAGGTTCGGTGTCATGTTCTCTTGAGATCTTGTCATAAGACTCTCCCAAAAACATGAACCTCTCGGGTTGACGAACAACCCTCCCACTACGACGAAGCTCCTGTTGTGTACTTACGATAGGTGGTATCTCATTCCGTTCATTAGATATGTT
Organism: Heliamphora exappendiculata; assembly: GCA_034768845.1. Classification (NCBI taxonomy): domain Eukaryota; kingdom Viridiplantae; phylum Streptophyta; class Magnoliopsida; order Ericales; family Sarraceniaceae; genus Heliamphora; species Heliamphora exappendiculata. The sequence continues at coordinate 1,765 of JAOTRH010309953.1, forward strand.
TTTTGGTTGTACCAAATTTTTATTCCTCACCTCTTCAAGAACAACTTGTGACCGGGATTTGTGATTTATTACATAATCATTTTCTAAGAATCTTGTATGTGTGCTAACAAATACCTTCTGACTCTTAGGATTATAAAATAAACCACATTTAGTTCTTTTAGGGTATCCTACAAAGAAATAGACATCTGTCTTTAGTTCCACCATACTTGCATCTCCCACCAACGCGTGTGCTGGGCAATCTCATATTTGGAAGTGTTTAAGACTTGGCTTATGCCCAATCCATTATTCCAAAGGGGTTCCGGGAACTGCCTTAGTAGGCACCGAATTTAGAATATATGTCGCCGTTTCTAATGCATACCTCCAAAATGAATGTGGTAAATTTGAATAACACATCATACACCTCACTATCTCCTTAAGGGACATATTTTTCCTTTTTGCTACACCATTCTGTTGAGGCATACCTGGTGCAGATAACTGGGATGTTATTCCATGTTCTGATAAGTAGTCCCTGAACTCCCCAGAGAGGTATTCACCTCCACGATCAGATTGTAGGGTTTTAATACTTTTACCTGTTTTCTTCTACGCTTCCGCCTTCAACACTTTTAATTTTCAAAGATTTCAGACTTGCGGTGAAGCAGGTAAACGTATCCATACCTAGAGTAATCGTCAATGAAAGTGACGAAATACTCATACCCACCTCTTACCTAGATGTTCATGGGACCACATAAATCAGAGTGAACCAATCTCAACACTTCTTTGACTCTACGTCCCTTGGTCGTAAAAGGCCTCTTGGTCATTTTACCTTCTAAACAGGATTCACAGATTGGAAGTGCCTCCACTTCCAATGAACCCAAATGTCCATTTTTAACTAGTCTTTGTATTCTTATTAGATTAACATGACCGAAACGAAGATGCCAAAGTAGCATTTGGTTCAAGGAGAAAACTTTCCTTTTAAGTGGTAAAACATGTAAATTATTCACCTCATTATTTTTATCAGTAGAAATAACATGGTATAAAATATAAATAGCATTTTCTAGTGTACCACGACAGATAAATTATTTTTCAACCATAATACTGCATGAAAACTTATTAAAAAAAACAGAATATCCATCATTCCCCAAACAGGAAACCGAAACTAAGTTCCGCCTGATTTGGAGTACATATAAAATGTTCTTCAAAATTAAACTTTTATTTTTACTAAAATAAAGACTACTTCTCCCACTGCAACAGCAAACACCTGGGAGTCGTTCCCCATCTGAAAGTAAACCTCGCCCTCTCTAAGCTGCCTGGTTACCTAGAACCCCTACAAAAAATTACAGACATGATTAGTGGTTCCCGTATCTACACACCAGGTTTTCGTAGATACAACCGCTAAACATGATTCAACTACTAGAAAAAAAGCAATACCTACAGCTTGCTTGTTCTTCTGGTCAAGACAGTCCCTCTTCCAGTGTTCCGGCTTCTGACAAAAAAAAGCACTTGCCCTTACGCGCCTTTACCTTTACCTTGGTAAGTGATGGCTTAGCCTTGCTAACTTTCCTTTCATTTTCCTGTTACTGCCTTTTTTTCTTCTTCTTGCCACCTCTTAGCCTAGAAGTATAAGCATTTTCAGCAACAAATGCATGAGTTGGCTTGCGCATAACACCTTTCGCTGCCTGTAATTCTTTCAACAATTCTGCCAGAGAAAAATTCAGTTTGTTCATAGTGTAGTTTAGTCGGAATTGTTGAAACGAATCTGGCAGTGACTGGAGCACGATATCGATTTGGGATTCCTCATCGATTTCTGCTCCAAGGACCTCCAGCTCGTTAAGAAGACTGATCATCTTCAAAACGTGGTCCCTTACAGATGTACCCTTAGCCATGGTTGTGTTCATGAGAGCCCTCGTGGTCACCTGCCTTGCTGCCCGACCCTGATCACTAAATATTTCTGTAAGGTTCACCACGATCTCAGCTACAAATTCCATAGTCTGATGCTGACTTTGCAGAACATCCGACATAGATGCCAGGATGTAACAGCTAGCCATCCGATCAGCCTTCTCTCACTTCTCATAAGCCTGGATCTCCTATTCGGTGGATCCATTATGAGGAGTGGGAGGGCAGGTTTCATGCAACACAAACCTATAGTCGTCAGAACTCAAAATAATATCAAGGTTCCGTTTCCATGTGATAAAGTTTGGTCCAGTAAGTTTATGTTCCTTGAGAATTACCGGGAGTGGATTGAATGATTCCATTATTAAATCTTGAAAAACAAAAGAGAAAATTCTTTTAATTCTTTTATCAAATTAGGGTCCCTCAACCTTTTAATTTAAAAAGAATTATTGACAACCCGAATCATTCGTGATTAAGCATGCCACGTAGTGTAGACGTCTACTAATTAATACTCGTCCGGACAGACATGCCAGTCTATTAATTTATTGTCGGAACCAAATATCATAATAAAAAATCACCAGTCCAGAGTCACATCAATTGATAGGTCACGTAGTGTGGACGTCTAACAATCAACAAACAAAGAATTACAATATTTTTCATTCCTTGATATAGGACATTCCAAGTAAATTAAATAACCAATAAATTTTGATCCCCACAAATAAAAACAGTGACTCCTTAGGGATAATATTTTTATTCACGAGTGAAGTGTATAACTATTACTCTTAATTTGAAAAGCACCGTGTCAAAGCCCTGGGTCCGGTGTGAACGAATCCTGCTTCGCACTATTCTCAAATCTATTTCTTTTGAAAATTCGTGCCGGAGATACCATGACTATAATCCTTCCGTATGGAGACCGAAAGTCGAAGTCGACGTGCGAGTTATAATCACATCTCCTACGAACGTGTAATGGAGACCGTAGAATTTATCTGTGACTAAACCCTTCTCCCACTTAATATTTTAAAAATCGAGAGTTTTTTCTTTTTATTCATTTTAAACGATTAAACATATTTTAATTCCTGATTAAAATAAATCTAATTTTAATCAATTAAAATATTTCTTGTTTAATTATAAAAAAATAAACAAGAAGTTTCCTTATTTAATTTTGCGAAAGAAATTAATTACTTGGGTTTTAATTAATTTTAACACAAAAATTAAATAAATAATTTTTTTTTTTTTCATTTTAAAAAATTGCTAGGATTATTCATTTTATAAAACCGTTTTTCCTAATATACTTTCGGTAATGAAAATCATGCATAAAGGAAAAAATAAATAAAAAAAAATCCACACAATTAAATAAAATAAATAAATAAATAATTAAATAACGACAAAATAAATATAATTAGTTGTTATGATCCGATCCGTCCGCTGTTTGAGCCGTTGTTTGACCGCCTTGTCGCCACTGTCGAAGCCCCCAAAAATTATGGTAGATACAGCACATCGAGGTCTTGATCTCCGAAAAAAATTACGTCAAAATACGATGTCAAAGTAGCCCAAAAAAATCTTCAAAGGGCCAAAATTCTGTAGTGCCGCCACTGTGCGTACCGAACTTTGAAGTACTTTTTGACCCCTTTGCCGCCGTCGTCGAACCGTAACCGAACCACCATCGGATAGCCAACAGACAATCTTTATTTCAGCAAAAAAATCGCATAAAAAAAGATTGCCGAAAGCTCCAAAAATGAGCCCCGAAGTCGGCACCCTGCTGTTGCTGTCGCCTCTTTCATCCATTTTCGTCTCGTTTTCGATCCCCATTTTTCGTGGCACGATTACATCAAAGATCCAGAAAAATAGAATGAAATAATATATTACATCGCCAAAATCCTATAACCCACGTAGGAGGTGTACAATCAATCTAATCTCGAATTAAAAACCGCCGAGATATATGATAACAATAACGATATAATTAAAACATTCATTCATTCAATCATATAACCGGATCATAACGACTTATAACTGCAAAATCGAGGTTAGTACAATAGTTTTTCATGAAAAACGTAATCGTGGCTCCTATACCATTATTGGAGAGGGAGCCGCGCAACGAAAAAAAATTAATTTTTGAATCGACGTCGTAACCGTAAAAAATGTCGTATGCGATTTTTATGAAAAATGAAAACTCTAATAATTTTAATAGTTTAATACCTCTATGAAACTAATGGATAAGTTTTTAAAAATTCTAAATACGTTGAAGACGACCTCGCAACCTTCTCACGTATGACCCAGATGCACTACGACGATCATGATGTGTGAGCACCGATTCCGATCGAAGTGTTCTTCCTACCTTGATTTTCTCTAACACAATAATCTCCAAAAAGGCAAAAATAATTGCCAAAGAGGTGAGGAGGCCGACGGCTCTATGGGAGAATTAGGGTTAGGTTTATTTTTTTTAATTAGTCTCCTCTTGATATATATGAATATATCAAAAAATATATATTCAGTATATCCTCTCTTTCCTAAAAGAATATAAAAAGATATACTTAACATATTTAATTAAACCCACCATCTCTTAAGGCCGGCCACTTAGGGAGTAATCCCTAGGTGTGCCAAATACCAAAACCGCCCCTCATTAATTCAATTTAATTCCCGAATGTTCCCGGCAGAAAAATTGGCATTCAAATTAAATTAAATAATTACCGAAACTAACAAGAAAAATATTCGTGCGTATAATGGGTTACGTGAGTGACACGATTAAGTATAGGACTCGGGCTAATTGTACAAGAAAATCGGATATCCCTAACTCTGTTCCTGAGCTAGATCCATTCCCGTACGAACCAAAACTTATTCCACTAAAGGTCCTGACTGAACTCTCGGTCCTAACTCAAATTATGTCTTGAGTCTCAAATTATCAAATGTACTGAATTCTCCCCATATTTAATATATGAATTCCCGATAAATAAATTAGATTACTGACAACCCGATTTAATTATCCTCTTCTCCTCGCAACCGCACCTCTTAACCTTTTGATATGCTGGATCCGTAGATCCACTGTACATACTTAGTATAATCAAACCTATAAGCAAAGCACACAAGGGAGAACTCCTCAACCTAAATCGGACGTGGTTTTTGTCAGCTGATTATCAATCATTGCACAACTAATGCCAATACCCAACTCATCGGTATTATTGATCTCATGGAGGAAATCTCAACCATTGACGACTCAAAATATTGTACATTATCTTAACAAATTAATCAATCATTTCAGGATTAAGAGTTCATGCAATACATGATAATACGGGATGTGAATTAATTCATATAGTCTGTATTAAATCGATCATCCTGTTGATCCCGCTCAATACACTCCAAGTGTACTAACACATCAAGCTCGAACATCGAATTCAAAACCAGAATTTGATCCGTTTGACCTAGCCAAAACTAGCTACTATAACGATGTACTACAATCGTACCAATAGAATGTCCGGGTCCATTACGATTGTGAGCCTACCTATATAATCTATCAGAACCTTTGATCCGATCTTTCGTGCAGCACACAACGAGTCAAATACGGGATAGAATATACGGACTATGCATTCATATATCACAAATATAAATATGAAACCATAAATGCAAAATTATCTCAAATGTTTCTCATTAATATACCAGGGATCCAGAATAAAATACATAGAAAGCATGACTTTCTAGTATACATTCCCAACAGAACAAACATGGTAATTTCTGTTCACTAGTTGTGGAAACATGTTTAGCGGTGTTATCTACCGGCACCTAGTGTGTAGATACGGGAGCCACTAATCATGTCTGCAATTCATTGCATGGGTTCTAGAAAATCCGACAACTTAGTAATGGGGAAATTTACCTGCATATAAAGGTAATAGCAGTTGCGGTAAGAGATATCACTCTCAGTTTTGGTAGAGATCGAATTTTAATATTGAGATATTATTTTTATGTACCTGCCATGAGAAGCAACTTAGTTTCCATTTCTGGATTGGCTAAAGATGGATATTTAGTTTATTTTAATAACTCTGTGGTTATTAAGGATAGTAAATGGGTTATCTGTTCTGGTGCATTGGTGGATAATTTTTATATTATTACTCCAATCTCTTCTACACTACAACTGACTGAAACGAATAATATATCTATATTACCATATAAGAGAATGTTTTCTTCTTTAATAAACTAAATATTTCTTTGACACTTACGCTTAGGTCAAATTAATCCAAAAAGAATAAATAGACTGTTAACATGTGGATCTTTGAGTTCATTAAAAGTGGAAGCACTTCCAGTCTGTGAATCATACTTAGAGGGTAAGATGACCAAGATGCCCTTTTCGGCCAATGGCTATAGTGATAAAGAACCGTTGGAGCTGGTTCATTCTGATGTGTGTGGTCCTATAAAAATTCGGGCTAGAGGTGGCTTTGAGTACTTCGTCAGTTTCATTGATGACTACTCAAGGTATGAATACATTTACCTGATGCACCGTAAGTCTGAATATTTTGAAAAATTTAAAGAATTCAAGGCAGAGGCGAAGAAGCGTCTGGGTAAAAGTATCAAATCACTACGATCCGACCGTGGTGGAAAATACCTCTTTGGAGAGTTTAAGGACTACTTGTCATCAGAGGGGATTACATCCTAGTTGATTGCACCTGGAACTCCACAGCAGAATGGTGTAGCAGAAAGAAGGAATATGACTCTTATGAAGATGATAAGGTCAAAGGATGAGTTATTCAAGTTTACCATATTCATTTTGGGGACTCACTTTAGAGACAGTAGCTTACATTCTGAACTTGGTACCTTCTAAGTCAGTACCTTCTACTCCCACAGAATTGTGGATTGGGCGTAAGCCTAATCTGAAACACATTCGAATTTGCGAGTGTCCAACACATGTGCTGAAAGGGAACATAGGTAAGTTGGAACCGAGAACAGAAGTCTATTTCTTTGTGGGGTATCCCAAGGGAACGAATGATGGTTTATTTTATAGTCCTAAGGATCATAAGGTCATTGTTAGCACAATTGCCCGATTCTTAGAAAAGAATAACATTATGGATCACTGGCCCAAAAATAATATTGTTCTGAAAGAACTGAGAGAAAATACCAGTAGAACGGAAGAGAAATCGCAAGTCACTGATATTCCATTACCTCGTCGTAGTGGGAGAATTATCGGGACATGTGCAAATCGTAGTTAAAGATTAGATCGACAAAAGGTATTCTTCTAAATTAACTTCGGTTGCATAGGTTTATTTTTGATCGTTTGACGTCAAAATTTTTATCTGGAGCCCGTTTCGGCATTTGCCCGTCTAGTTAATTTTTTACCGAAAATTATTTTCAAAAACAATGATCTTGACAGTATTACCTCCAACAATAACGACCCGTGTGAAGACCCAGCCCAAACCCTAGTGTTAGTGCGATGTAATTCACGAGACCGTTAGTGATTGATAGTCCACAAGACCATAGAACACAGAAGAAGCTCAGAATCCTAACTCAAATTGAAAACCCTAAAAAGGTCCAAAACTCAGGAAACAAAATGTTAGCACCCGGAGAGTCTCCTAACAATCTAAATGAAGTAAATATCATGAAATAATGAATAACAAATAAATATTCATCATAAATAAGGTAAAATGACCGTTTGCCCATAGTACAGTAAAAAGTTCTAAAAATTCAAATTTTAACACATGGATACCTTAAATCAAAAATTTTAGTAGAATTAAGTAACAAAGGACAAAATAACTTAAAAATGACAAAAATGCCCCTTAGTGGCCAACCACCTTGGGAAGAGTGCCAAAAAGTGACTTTTTGCTTTCTTTTTAGCTTAAAATGATGAGAAATGTATTAAATTAAGCATTATGATGCTCCAACACTTGTTGAAAATGTAATATACATAATAATACAGTATTATAGGTTAACAAAAACAAACAAATCATTATTAAAAGTTCATACACAACAAAATAAGTTAAAAAGTCACATATTGTCAAAATAGCTTAATTTAACTTAAAAGACTATATCTATTTAATCAATTGCTATGAAAACTATAATAATACATGAAAATACTATATTTCTCATAAACATACTAATATAATAGGTTTCAATAGAAAAAGCCACCAAAATACATTAAAATTAACTTTTAATGTATTTTCTTGCACAAAATAGCACAAAAATCAAGAAAAATCCTTTGATTAATGGAGGATCAAATTTTTGTTCCCCCAAACTAGCCCTAGCTGTATTTAGCTTCCCCAAATCTGATTTTGTTCCCTCAAAACCATCACCATGTCAACTCAACCCATGTGAAGTGGAAGAGAAAAAGGAGAAGAAAGTACCCTTAAATAAATTTGTGTTACCTCCATGTTTCCTAGCCCTATGCCTATATAAACTAAGCCTAAACACCTCTTCTACCCTTCGTACTTTCGTGCAGGTAGAGAGAGAAAGACTTGGTTGAGTGTTCTATAAGTTTGAGGGAGAAAAAGAATGAGAAAGAAGGAAGAAGGGAGCTAAGAATTAAGAGGTGTTTTGTTTTAAAGTTAAGTCCTTCCATACCACCATCCCTTGATCCCTCAAGAAAGTAAATAAGCCTCTAAACCTTGTATCTAAGATCCCTCAAAGTATCCTCCAACACATCCCTTTAAACACTCCATGAACCAAAAATCGAAATCAAACTGAAAAGGCGTCGTAGTTAGAAATTAGAGGCTGTTTTGTTTATGAATGATATAAGATGTTGTTGTGTGTTATTATCTTTGAGTTTGATAACTTCTAAGTATGCTGGAGCCTTGATATTAAAGTCTAAAACACAAGCATGCAAATAAAGGGAACAAAAACTTGACATGACATAAGTAGAAGACTTGAACCCTAAGAGGCTTAATTTTTGAGAAGTTTGATGTTTCTGCCCTGAGATTTGAAATGCCATAACTCAATGTAGAAAATTGATCTAAGCATGCTATTTATGTCCAGCTTTAGATTTTTGTGTTATCTTTCATCCAAAGTTGGTTTCAACTCATATTCATAACTAGAACTAAATATACTGCAATTTTACCAAAGTGTGCCATTGTTTGACCAGTCATCACTACGGACTTGAAAATCCTATTTTAAAATGAGATCTGAACTTTTTTCAAAACATGAAAGTTGTTGATAACATGTATATTATGTACAGTTTGAGCCCCCAAGGAACATTCTGTTACATAGATCCAACTGATGCATTCTGAGGAATCATGATCTCTACTTTTGTTCTTACATAGAGTTTTTCCATGCTTAGCGATTTTTGAATTTTTTCGGTAAAATTGTAATAATTATGTACTTTTGAACGGTTCAGAACTCTTTTATGATGTAATTAATGTATGTAAATATGAATAAATAGTTAGAATATCCTTTTATTTATATTTATGTATGTCCCGACGTGCCCAGAGGACGGGATGTCACAGTTGGTATCAGACCCCAAGTTTAGTAAACCTTTAGGCCTTGGGTTATGGGAGACCACGAGTTCTGTAGCGTAGAAGCTTTGTAGACTGTCTATATTATTAAATTATCACATATAATTTTAAAAACATAAAATCCATACTATAAGTTTCTCCTCATAATCGTCTCTCATCTTAGGATGGCGTCCGACGCAGAGCCTGCTGGAGAACCATGGGCATCAACTGAACCAGAAGACTTAGACCCCGAGGAAGAACCCGTTGCAGAACATAACCCGATAGATGTATTTTCATTGGCAGGGATGTTCCTGGATGAGTGGCCAGTTCATGATGGAGAAGAGGCAAGGAAGTTGGGGAAAACGAGCCATAGCTTTCTTCTATGATCCATTAGAGGCACCGCCACCGGAGACGGGCGATGATGAAGCAACGGATGTAATGATCTATTGGAGCGGCCAAGAGTATCGCAAGGACTATCGTATTGGAGAACGGGTATATGCAAGAGTTCTCCTAGAAAGGACGTGAAGTGGAAAAAGTCAGAGTCTTTCCCGAGATACATAGGTCCACTAAGAGTGTTAGGGAGATGTGACGAGACCATCTATCATCTAAAGGTACCATTGGAATTCAAAGAGCTATTAGGGGACAAGATGGATGCAAGGTGGATGCAAACACAGAAACCAAGAGATAAGAGAGGAATCATCAACCCGGGCAACCAGGCAATAGACTTTAACAATTCGGAAATGTACCTAGAGGTACCAATAGCAGTAATCAACAGTATTCGCTACTTCTATCCGCACATGTTCTTCTAGGCTTTAGTGCATTGGGCGTTGTATCTTTTCCTTCGTTGGATGTTGTACATATGTTCTGTGAACTTTTAAAAGCATGTACGTCGATTATGTGACTAGAATGTAATGCAAATGTTTGTTGTTAGGTTCTTCATATGCTATCTCATAATCCCAAATTAAGTTTCACAAGATCCCAAATCATGAAAACAATCAAGAATTGATACAAGCCCTAAATCTCAACAATCTCCTAGGATGACTGATAGACAACTGAACCACCGGTTAGATAACGAACTCTTAGATGATAAAACACCTATGGTAGCATAAGTTTTCCACCATTAGAACCCCACAACTTTATCCCTATGAGTTCCTTTCTCAAGCCTTTATGACAACTCTCGTACCCGATTGAAGCCATTTGTGTGTCCTCCTTCCTAACAACACCGATTTCGAATATTTGATATTGGTAAAGTCTTTTACCCTCGTACAATTCTCTTGACTCTGATACCGTACTTTTGTGCAGTAGTTTTGTGAGTTCTTTGTTTACCCTCGAAATCCCAACCTGGTGAGTTGACTTGGATGCTTGGATTGAAGTATGTTAGGCCGACGTAACTTCAGGACAAATATCTAGTTTGGTTATCCATCACTTAAACATATCTTTGTCAAGATCTGATGTTGCACAGATTGGTTCCAATGACATCCCCTTTGTAATCTTTATTGAATGTTTAAACCTTATGTCCAAATGCGTTTGAGCCTCAATCAACCTCTCAATCTGGGCCAACAATGATTACCTTAGCCTTGACCGATTGCCCTAATCCAACCTATCTTTGAACCATCTGGGTTCCACCCTAATACGTTCTAACCCCGCACATGCTTTTGATTGTCGACCTTCAAAATCTTGCCCCATAGAACTATGAGTAACAACGATCGTCAGTAATAACTAACTATATCTTTCAAAGGTCCCAATAAATAGAACTATACCATCAACAATCTAAAGTTAAAAACGACAGCTTCAAACCAAAGGACTCGCGACACCACCATATGAAAAATTCAAGCTTCCCCAAACCAGTTCATAGCTGGCCCACCCATCCAATAAATCAGGAAGCAAAAGATTCATACCGGTAGTTAGAATGTGATAAACGATAAATAACCTTGAACTCATGATAGCCTGAGTACGCTAGCAAAGGACGTACGTCTATATATATTAGTATTCACACTGGCCTTCCCATCAAAGTGTTAGAGTCTGGATCTTTGCCATCACTATCAAAGAACGAATAATCTTGATCACAACAATGAATGTTTGGAGCTTGATGAAGAATTAACCACCAAGTCACAGTGGATCACATGACTAGGTAATTACCACAACCATATATTTTATTCTGTTCGTTTTACCCTAGAATAACCAACTGCCTAAGAAAAATGATCAAGTTATTGGAAGAGACATTTAAACCCAACATTCTAGCACGTCAAGAACATACGGTAAAGGCTAAAAGGAACGGAGCAACCTTTGGAAAGACTAACGAGAAGGTGGAAGCATATGATTTCAGACTTCGTCATCAGGATTATTAAGATCACTTCAAGGATCAGTAACTCTTTAGTTAAGCAATTTAAGGATTGGGTGCCAAGAAGTTTGTGGAAATAGTGAGTCCCATTGACGCAAAAGATTGTTTGAGGAGTGAAGTGTGCATTTTAGACAGACCGAGCTGTTCACGTGGTAGGTTCTTAAAGTATCAGTTTGTATTCGTTTGCCATCTAGACTGTGTAACCTTTGTGGAGTGGTATTCGGTTTCCATTGTGGTATCAACGTGAGTAGCAAGGAAGTTGCTTTCGAAAACCTTTTGTGATGTGACCCGTTAGAGCAAGTTTGTTTAGATTGGTGAGTAGATGTTGCTGATATAGAGAAGGAATTTTCTTGTGGGAGTGTATGAACTCTATGTACGAGAAGTTGAAAAGTGATATAATTTTGTTGTTTCTGGTGGAGTTGCTTAGCAACTTAATGTGAGTATATAGGAGGAATAAGTGTTTGGATGAAAAGAGTTGAAGCGTAAGTAAGATTATACGAATACATGGGTATGCTATTTTTGTAATTGGCCTTGAGTGAATCGAGTGTCTTGGTAGAATGCGGGTAAGATAAAATAATTAAAGTGCAAAAATGGTTCTTAGTTCGATTGTGTGGCATAAAATGTGTGAAAGGATTAAATGATGATGATAAAAAACTTTATAAATAGGACTTAATACTGGTTAGTTAAAAGATTATAGGGTAGATGATATGTACGCGAAGGAAATATGTGACGTGACTGTGATTGGATTCATATGAGTAAGCATATACCTAGGGAGCGTTTAGTCTATGTGGTGTGTTTATCCGTAGTGACTCATTAGATTCAAATGGTGGTATTAATCTTGATGGTCGTAAGGCTACAATAGTTTAACACAAAGTGGTGATGTGATTTTGAATTAATAGTCATTAGTCGATCGGGAAGTAGTCTTCGATATGCGCTTGAATATGGCAATGAGCTGGTTTTCGGTAGAGTGATAGTCTTTCTAGACAGAAGTAGAGAATGTTCAAAATCAGTTTCGGTGGTGGGCTAGTTTAGAGACGTATGATCGCTTGTGGAAATCGTACTCGATGCAAGTTGTGTTTTGGAGCCAACGTGTTCTCAATGAAAGACTGGGGTCATGATACCATAAATTGAAAGTGCAAGAGTTAGACATACCCAAGACTTCCTTTAGGACTCGTTACGAGCATTATGAATTTGTGGTGTTTCTTTTCAAGTTAACGAATGTACCTGTTGTGTTTATGGACCTGATGGATCGAGTGTTCAGAAGCTTTCTAGACCAATTTGTAATTATGTTGATAAATGATATTCAGTTATATTCTCGAAGTGAAGAGGAACATAGGAAACAATTGAAGATTCTTTGTAGGTCATGGGAAAGCACAAGTTGTATGTAAAACTTGGTAAGTGTGAGTTTTAGTTGGACCGGGTGCTATTTTTAGGTCGTGTTGTATTTGGAGAAGAAATTCAAGTGGACCCAACAGAAGTAGAAGTAACAGCTAATGGGAAGAGGCTAACTTACGTGATAGAGATATGAACTTTTTGGGGCCAGCTGGTTATGTGATATGATCCTTGAAGATTTGGTAATAATCAGTTTAAGATGTTAGTAGGACAAAACAATATTTACTCTAAGTGCTGAACATATGAGCTTGACCTTATCCACACCCGTAATAAAGAACGACTCAAGTAAATAGAACACAATTTTGGAAAACGAGAAGGCACAATGATAGTAAATCATCCTTAACCTTCCATACGATGAAGTACAGGGTAAAATTTCGAGGACGAAATTTGTTTAAGGGGGTAGTTTGTAACGACCCGGTTCAGACCCTAGTTGTGATGACCCAGTTAATAACGACCCGTGTGAAGATACAGCCAAAACCCTAGTGTTAGTGACATGTAATCCATGAGACTGTTAGTGACGGATAGTCCACGAGACCATAGAACACAGAAGAAGTTCAGAATCCTAGCTCGAATCGAAAATCTTAGGTTCGGCTCGAAAATCCTAAAAAGGTCCAAAACTCAGGCAACAAAATCTTAGCACCTGGAGAGTCTCCTAACATTCTAAATAAAGTAAATATCATGAAGTATTGAATTAAAAATAAAAAAATCCTCATAAATATGGTAAAATGACCATTTTGCCCCTAGTACAGCAAAAAGTTTTAAAATTTTAAATTTTGACACATGGACACCCTAAATCACATATTTAAGTACAATTAAGTAGAAAAGGAAAACATAACATCAAAAATGACAAAAATATCCCTTAGTGGCTGACCACATTGGGAAGAGTGCCAAAAAAGTAACTTTTTGCTTTCTTTTTAGTTTAAAATGATGAGAAATGTATTAAATTAAGCATTATGATGATCTAATACTTGTTGAACAAGTAATATACATAATAATATAGGGTTATAGGTTAACAAAAGCAAACAAATCATTATTGAAAGTTCATACACAATAAAATAAGTCACAAAGTCACATATTGCCAAAATAACTTAATTTGACTTAAAAGACAACATATATTTAATCAATTGCCATGAAAATTATGATAATACATGGAAATACTATATTTCTCATAAACATACTAATATAATAGGTTTCAGTAGAAAAAAATACCAAAAAGATACATCAAATTAACTTTGAATGCATTTTCTTGCACAAAATTGCACGAAAACCAAGAAAAATTCCTTGATTGATGGGGAATCAGATTTTTGTCTCCCAAAACTAACCCTAGCTGTATTTAGCTTTTCCAAATCTGATTTTGTTCTCTCAAAACCATCACCATGTCCACTCAACCCATGTGAAGTGGAAGAGAAAAATGAGAAGAAAGTACCGTTAATTAAATTTGTGTTCCCTCCATGTTTTCTAGCCCTTTTCCTATATAAACTAAGCCAAAACACCTCTTCTCCCCTTCATACTTTCGTGCATATAGAGAGAGAAAGACTTGGTTGAGTGTTCTATAAGTTTGAGAAAAAAAAGGAGAAAGAAAGAAGGGAGCTAAGAATCAAGAGGTGTTTTGTTTTAAAGCTAAGTCCTTCCATACCACCATCTCTTGAGCCCTTAAGCAAGTAAGTAAAACTTCTAAATCCTGTATCTAAGATCCCTCAAAATATCATCCAATACATCCCTTTAAACACTCCAAGAATCGAAATCAAACCAAAAAGGCGTCGTAGTTGAAAATTAGGGACTGTTTTGTTTATGAATAATATGAGATGTTGTGTGTTGTTATCTTTGAGTTTGATGACTTCTTAGTGTGCTGGAGCCTTGATATTAAAGTCTAAAACACAAGCATACAAAGAAATGAAACAAAAACTTGACATGACATAAGTAGAAAACTTGAACCCTAAGAGGCTTAATTTTTGATAACTTTGATGTTTCTGCCCTGAGATTTGAAATGCCAAAACTCAATGTAGAAAGTTGATCAAAGAATAGTCTTCATGTCCAGATTTATATTTTTGTGTTATCTTTCATCCAAAGTTGGTTTCAACTCATATGCATAACTAGAACTCAAGATATTGCAATTTTACAAAAGTGTGTTATTTTCCAACTAGTCAACACTACTGACGTGAAAACCCTATTTTAAAATAAGATCCGAACTTTAGTCAAAACATAAAAGTTGTTGATGACATATATATCTATCTACCCACCAAATATGATAATAAACTATTGAGTTTTGATAGGTCAAAACTTCTTTGAAAATCTCTATTGAGTTTCTGCCCCCACGGAACATTCTGTTACATGTTTTTATATAGCTCAAAACCCCTTATTTTAGTGACCTATTCCAAACGTGATCTAGATGAACATTGTAGCTAACATATTAAAGTACTTTCTGACCAAAAATCAGAGCTTAAAGCCTCGGGATGATATCCCAAAACGGTTTCAAACCCTTCGTCCAAAACTTGCTCTTCTGAGTTTTGACGGCTGACAGAACCTACTTTTTAAAATGGCCAAAAAGTCTAACTTGTTTCAAACAACTACCCTTAGGTATAAACATGATATTTGTAGGAAACTTGTTGGACTAGAACATACTAAAACATAGGCTCGCTTGGACTTGAAATGCACCCCAAAACCGAGACCAACAGAAGCATAATTTTAGAAAAATCTTGAGAAAAGTGCTGAACCGTTTTTAATTAATATGAATTGTTCATCCATTTGCCTTAGGTTTTGGCCTTGGTGTTAAACATGAGAGTTGTTGAAAATATTTTTATCGAAATGTTGAATAAAAATTATATCTTGATTCCATGTCTAGGTACCCCAAAACCTTGTTGACCCTTTTAATTTAATACTTAACTTTTGGCCTTAAAATTTGTTTAGTGTATGTTTGAGTACCCTTCACTATGAGACCCGAGTTTTTGTACAATGATCGATGTGAATTAGTTGATTAGTGTTTTAAGTGAATGTATGATGATTTATAACTCATATTATCATATTTGAATCATATCTTGAGAATTGTAGCTTGTGCTTCACATACTTGTACTTTATGCTTTGAGCCTTATACCATGAATCCTGCCATGCTATAGATGCTTGTATTTGAGATCCATACCATACATCATGAACATTTTTATTTGCATCCGGGCATGTTGGAGTCCATCTGTGCAAACTGTTGTTGGGATGGACTGTGTTGAGATTATTCTTCTTGGTTCTAAATCTAAGGCGTCCCTGGTTGCCATTTTTAAAAATATTTTGGCTTGTACACCCTGGGTGCGTCCCCGGTGTTACAAATTTTGTTTATACACCTTGGGTGCACCCCCGGTGTTTGAAATGGTTTATGGAGATTGTTGGGCACCAAGAGTTCATCGCTAGCATTCTGGTTTTGATGATTTAGACTTTGGGTTGACGCTAAACGAGCATCCTGGTTCTTAAGGTGGGGATTGTTGGCCCGGATAAGAGTGGTTGATAATTAGTTGGCCTGCCCCCACGCCGTTGCCATTGAGTAAAACAGCTGTGGCATGACGTCCCGCGACGCATTTACTATTCGCAACGAGGTAAGGATAGGTTTAGTGATCAAAGTCCCATCAAGTCTACTCTGGTGATTTTCGGTGTGGAATCCCTCTTATAATCTCGGTGCATGTTGGGTTGGACATCTGTATTTCATATGCATATGTTTATTGACTTATCTATTATCATGCCATAAATTGTCTGTCTCCTTGAATATAAATTGTCTTGGGTGTTATATGGTATGTGTTGTGGTAAATTTTGTGCTGTGAGATTGGTTAGAAGGTTAGAGTGTTTTGCTTATGAGCCTTGGCTCGTGGCATTCGTGCCACAGTGAGGAGGAGTTCTTTGAGGAGGTCATCCTCGAGAGGGAAGAAGAGTTAGAAGGGCAAGATGAATTCTAAGAGTACATGGATCTAGCTGATGTATTTTGAGGAATCAAGATATCTACTTTTGTTCTTACATTCAGTTTTTTCCATGCTTAGCAATTTTTGAATTTTCTCGGTGAAATTGTAATAATTATGTACTTTTGAACGGTTCAGAACTCTTTTATGATGTAATAATTAACGTATGTAAATATGAATGAATGGTTAAAATATTCTTTTATTTATATTTATGTATGTCCTGACGTGCCCGGAGGATGGGACATCACAGTTGGTATCAGAGCCCAGGTTTAGTGAGCCTTTAGGCCTTGGGTTATGGGAGACTACGAGTTATATAACATAGAAGCGCTGTAGAGTGTCTATATTATTAAATTATCACTTATAATTCTAAAAACATAAAATTCATACCTTAAGTTTCTCCTCCTAATCATCTCTCATCATAGGATGGCATCCAACGCAGAGCTGGCTGGAGAACCATGGGTATCACCTGAACCAAAAGACTCGGACCCCAAGGAAGAACTCGTTGTAGAACAAGACTCGATAGACGTATTTTCGTTGACAGGGATGTTCCTAAATGAGTGGCTAGTTCATGATGGAGAAGAGGAAGGGAAAGTAGGGGCAAATGAAGAACCAGATGAGGCAGGAAACGAGGTTGATGTTGAGGTGGAGAACGAGGAGCAACCTGAGGATGATGACAATGAGAACGAGGAGTGAGCCATAGCTTTCTTTTATGATCCAATAGAGGCACTACCACCGGAGACGGACGATGATGAAGCAACGGATGTAGTGATCTACTGGAGCTGCCAAGAGTACCGCAAGGACTATCGTATTGAAGAATGGTAATTTGACCCCACCTAATCTTATATGAATCCGATGATGAAAACAGCTGGAATAGTGCTTCAGTTCGATCCTCGAGAAGTAATCCAAGCTCAGTATTTGAAACCAATTGTCAAAATCGTCAAAATCAATGAAATTATGTCAAACCACCAATAACTTGTTACGCAAGTAATTTCAACATGGCGGCCTCCAACTCCAACATGGCGGCCTCCACCTTCAACCTCCACCTTCAACGTGGCGACCTCCAACTTCAACATGGCGGCAGCGACGGCGGCCTCCACCTTCAACATGGTGGCCTCCAACTCCAACATGGCGCTCTCCACCTTCAACATGGCGGCCGCCAACTCCAACATGGCAACCGCCAACTTACATTATAGCGACCGCCAGTAGAACCTTCTGAAAGCTTCTTTTGATGTGGCGACCGCCATATTCATACCCAGCGGTCGCCCACTCCAAAAACCCTGGCGTATCCCAGAACGTGTCAGCATCTCATTGGTGGAAGAATTCTATAAATACCGTACCTTTGGTACGTTTTCAAGGACATAAAAGTAGTGCGACGTTTAGTGAGAGAACCTCTGCCGAGTTGCCGAGCAATTTCGAGTCCCGACGCCGAAGCCC
The DNA here is from genome assembly GCA_034768845.1 of Heliamphora exappendiculata. Taxonomy (NCBI): domain Eukaryota; kingdom Viridiplantae; phylum Streptophyta; class Magnoliopsida; order Ericales; family Sarraceniaceae; genus Heliamphora; species Heliamphora exappendiculata. Next base: position 20,136 of record JAOTRH010309953.1, read on the forward strand.
TGCCGAAATACCGAGATCCAAACCTTCGATGCCTATATTGAAGCCTCGCTTGGATCACCACCCGAGAATTAGACCACCGAGGCACATTTCCCGACTTGAGAATTCCTTAGCGATCCAGGTACTTTGCTTGGATCCCCGATCCTTCTAACTCCATTCCCTCTCTTTTGGAGTGACCGGATTAAGTTCAAATTCAATTCGTTCATTTCTTTAGTTTATGATTTGCCTTGTTTATTATTCAATTTACTTCATGTAATTTAATCATTTTAACTACTTAGTTTACACACTCACACTTTGCACATTGTCATTTTATTTTTTCTTCATTAATTAGTGACAATATTTTTAGCAATGACAACTTATTAATGTTGTTAATTGTTATAATCAAGGCACTTACATCATATGAATGTAATTGTCAATATTACATTCATATTCTCTAATTAAATAATTGTGCTTATTTCATTTTATTTCTTTTTTTTTTTCTTTATTATTAGTTCCTTTATTATTTTCTTTTGTATTTTATTTCTTTAATACCTCTTTATTTTTAGCATTAGTTTAATGTTCTCTTTCTAACATTTACTTTCTTTTTTTTTCTCTTCTTTTTCTTGTAAGGTAGTTTTTTTTTTCTTCTCTTTTAATGTCTCAATTCTTTTTCTTTAATGCTAATGCTTCATTTTATTTTATTTCTTTTTAAATATTAGCTTAATCTTCCTTTCCAAGTACTTATTTTTCATCTTTTTTTTTCTCTTTCTTTTTAGTGTAATTTTTTTCTTTCTAGCATTTTATTTTTTTTATTTTCTTTGTAATGTAGCTTTATTTTCTTTTTCTTATAATGTAGTTTTATTTTTCTTCTTAATGTTCTATTTTTTTTCTTCTTCTATTTCCTTTTTAGTGTTCGCTTAAAATCTCTTCAGTAGCATTAATTTCTTCTATCGTTTATTTTTTTCTCTTATCCCAATATTAGTATAATTTTTTTTAGTACTTATTTAATCTTTCTTTTTCTTTCATTAAATCCAAAAATTATAAAAAAAAAGTCTTTTAGTTTAATTTTCATTTCTTAAATGTAATTTTCTTCCCTTTTGTTTTCTTTTCTCCTTATTTTCTTTTATCACTTTTAAAATGTAAATAGTTAATTTTTCTTCTCATTAGTTCAATAAATATTTTCTAGTTTCTTTGTTCTTAGTATAAATTTTCTTTTGTAAATTCTTTCCTTATTTTTTTTAAAGTCTTTAAACTCTTTTTTGTTAAAACACATTTATTTTTATTAGTAGACTTTCTTTCTTTTAAAATATAGAATTCTTGTGCATCTTTTATTTTTAGTACTTATCATGTTCATGTTTTTCTTTCTAAATGAATGTTATGCATGTTTTGGTTATTTTCTTTAAATACATGTTTAGAGTTAGTTTAGCTTATTTTGTAGTAAATCATGTTTAGATAATTTTAGCATCTTTAGCCTATTTTTACTCTTTCATTTGAACCATGCTAGTTTAATTTATTTTTATAAATATTGCATGTGGGTATATTCCATGTATCCTTTAGATAGAATTGCATGCCGTAGGACTTAAGAATTAATCCCTTTATTTGTTCTAATTTAAAGTGCTATGTACATAAGTTATGTATATTTCATATTTGATTTTAGATATTCTCTCTTTGTCTCTATTTTTTTTAGTTGCATGTATTTGAAAAATTCTATTAAAGAACCAATGATGATTAGTAGAGGCCAACCTTACTGTTGGGCGAACGGGGTGCCTAACACATTTCCCGATTTGTACCTTAACTCTTGAATCCTCTTTAGATAGAATTGCATGCCGTAGGACTTAAGAATTAATCACTTTATTTGTTCTAATTTAAAGTGCTATGTACATAAGTTATGTATATTTCATATTTGATTTTAGATATTCTCTCTTT
>JAOTRH010309953.1:22137-37864 GCA_034768845.1 Heliamphora exappendiculata
AAATTCTATTAAAGAACCAATGATGATTAGTAGAGGCCAACCTTACTGTTGGGCGAACGGGGTGCCTAACACATTTCTCGATTTGTACCTTAACCCTTGAATCCTCTTTTTTCTGGTAAATGTTTTCAAAGATCAGTAGCCATTTTTATTTTTTTTAGTTTTTCTCAAAAACTAAGTGGCGACTCCATTTTTAATAAAAAGAGTTTTCAAAATTTGATTTTTAAGGTGTTCAAAATATTTTTTAAAACATCTTTGACTTACCTTATTTTTTACCCCTAAATTCTAATGCCAAAAACGAGTATATGCAAGAGTTTTCCCAAAAAGGACGTGGAAGTTGAAAAAGTCAAAGTCTTTCCAGAGATACATGGGTCCACTAAGAGTGTTGGAGAGATGTGACGAGATCATCTATCGTCTGAAGGTACTATCGAGATTCAAAGAGGTATTAGGGGACAAGATGGATGTAAGATGGATGCAAACACAGAAACTAAGAGATAAGAGAGGAATCATCAACCCGCGCGACCAGGCAATAGACTTTAATAATTCAAAAACGTACCTAGAGGTACCAATAGCCGTAATCAACAGAGCTCGCTGGGACCTGAGGGCTTTTGGCACGTGGAAGTGCATTGGCGCTGCTACGGTATCTATAAGGCAACGTAGGAGCGTGACTCAGTTATCTGCTACTTCTATCCGTATTGTTCATCTAGGATTTAGTGCGTTGAGCGTTGTTTCTTTTCCTTCGTTGGATGTTGTACAAATGTTCTGTGAACTTTTAAAAGCTTGTACGTCGGTTATGTAATTAGAATGTAATGCAAATGTTGGTTGTTAAATTCTTCATAAGCTATCTCATAATCCCAAATCAAGTTTCATAAGATCCCAAATCATGAAAACAATCAAGAATTGATACAAGTCCCAAATCTCAACAATCTCCTAGAATGGCTGATAGGAAACTGAACCACAGGTAAGATAACGAACTCTTAGACGATAAAACACCCGAGGTAGCCTAAGTTTTACGAAAGCCACCATTAAAACCCCACAACCCTATCCCTATGAGTTCCTTTCTCAAGCATTTATGACAACTCTCGTACCCGATTGAAGCCCGTTGTGTGTCCTCCTTCCTAACAACACCGATTTTCAATATTTAACATTAGTAAAGTCTTTTACTCTCGTATAATTCTCTCGATCCTGATACCGCACTTTTGTGCAGTAGTTTCGTGAATTCTTTGTTTACTTTCGAAATCCCAACCTAAGGAATCGACTTGGATGCTTGGATTGAAGTATGTTAGGCCGATGTAACTTCACAACAAATATCTAGTTTGGCTACCCATCGCTTAAACATATCTTCGTCAAGATCTGATGTTGCACAGATTGGTTCCAAGGACATCCCCTTTGTAATTTTTATTGGATGTTTAAACCTTATGTCCAAATGCGTTTGAGCCTCAATCGACCTCTCAATCTGGGTTAACAATGATTACCTTAGCCTTGACTGCTTGCCTTAATCTAACCTATCTTTGAACCATCTGGGTTCCACCCTAAGACGTTCTAACCCTGCGCATGCTTTTGATTGTCGACCTTCAAAACCTTATCCCATAGAACTATGAGTAACAACGATCGTCAGAAACAACTAACTATATCTTTCAAAGGTCCCAACAAATATAACTATACCATCAATAATCTAAAGTTAAAAACAACAGCTTCGCACCAAAGGACTCGCGACACCACCATATAGCAAATTCAAGCTTTCCTAAACTAGTTCATAGCTGATCCACCCATCCAATACATCAGTAAGAAAAAGATTCATACTGGTAGTCAGAAAGTGAAAAACGAGAAATAACCTTGAACTCATGACAACCTGAGTATGCTAGCAAAGGAGGTATGTCTATATACATCATTATTCACACTAGCCTTCCCATCGAAGTGTTAGAGTCTAGATCTTTGCCATCACTATCAAAGAACGTAGAATCTTGATCACAACAATAAATGTTTAGAGCCTGATGAAGAATTGACCACCAAGTCACAATGGATCACATGACTAGGTAATTACGACAACCATATATATTATTATGTTCGTTTTATCCTAGAATAATCAACTGCCTGAGAAAAATGATCCAGTCATTGAAAGAGACATTTAGACCCAACGTTCTAGAACGTCAAGAACATATAGTGAAGGCCAAAAGGAATGGAGCAAACTTTGGAAAGTCTAGCAAGAAGGTGGAAGCATATGATTTCAGACTTCGTCATCAGGATTATCAAGATCACCTCAATGACCAGTAACTCTTTAGTTAAGCAATTCATGTTAGGGTTGGTATACTGAAAACTAAGTTTTTAGTATTTAATTTTATTTTTAATAAAATTAATTTTTTTATTTTATGAGAATTTTTATGAACAATGTATGTGTATTATTTTTTTAATATGCATGGATGTCCGATATTCTGTATAGTATTTAATCTGGTGTGTATAGTACGACTTACACACAGAAGACCAAATTTTAGGTTCTTGCAGAATATAAGTTTTATGTTCATAGTTTAGATAGAAATGGACACACCATCGGTACAACTGTTGCACAGAGTTTTAGTAGACCTGTCTTGGTTATGGACAACAAATAATAGCGCCGTCTATTGTTCAGACTCTCTGTGCCAATACACTTTGTGTATATTGAACGGAATATTTGGGTTAATTAATTTAGTACTGACTACTGACTATGTAAATTAATTCGCACCCCAAGGTTATTATGAATAGTGCTTATCCTCTTAATCCTGAAATAATTATTGATTTGCATATATTTAAAATTTGTTGTTTTGATTCATTGGAGGGTGCGATCTTATATGAGTCTATATTCTTGGTGAATTGGATAGCAGTATTATTTATATAAAAAATATTAATTATTGACGAAATCCACGTTCCGAATGATTGGGATTGACGATATCCCCTTAAGGATGCTTATAAGTTTTGACCAAACCAAACCCTGCAGGTGGATTTAATTATCCGGCGGTCAAATAAGTTATGCGGAAGGACTTAAGAAATATCAAGATATCGATTAAATTAAATTATCAGTAATTAAATTTAATTAGCGGGTATCGAGAATCTTAACGTGGGGAGAAATAGTAAGCATTTATTAACAGTAGCTCAATGCAAGAAGGTCTTGAGATTATGGGTCAAAGTGTAATTATTGTTCTTTAGTGGTGTGAACTTTAATTTAGTATTTTATGAAAATTGCAGAAACTGCTGCATGTCTTTTCATAATTATAGAAACTTCCAGTAGGTGTCTGTGTTCCACTGGAAGTATAACTCATAATTACTCTCAAAGTTCCTGCTGTAGCCCTATATATATGCGTGTAAGCTGAACCAGTTTGAGATTGATAGAATTGATAGATCATATCTCATATATTTATTATGATATTATTTTTGTCTTTCAAGACTTAAATATATTGGGGTTCTGCCGGTACGAGTTCTCGGAGTATCGTAACCAACACTACGTTCGAGGATCGCATAAGGGAATACAGTAGAAGATCTTATTGGAGCTTCAACTCGAAATCAAGTCGTAGTTGAAGATTAGATCGACAAAAAGTATTTATCTAAATTAACTTTGGTTGCACGGGTTTTATTTTGATCGTTCTTCGTCAAAAATTTTATCTGCAGCCCATTTCGGCGTTTACTCATCTAGTTAATTTTTTACCGATAATCGTTCTTTCAAAAACAAAGATCTTGGCAGTATTGCCTCCAACAAATTGGTATCATAACTGTTTTGTTTTTTTTACGGTTATCGGGATTTTGTAGATTTAGAACTGTGATAACTTTATTTTGCAGAGGTTTTAAATCTCGATTTTATGATCATCTATTATTTTCGTAATTGATTGAATACGTAGATGATGATTTAATTAATTTTTTTTAATCACGGAAGTTAACCGTATTAGATTAATTAAATTTTAGATCGAATGTGAGCCTACAGGATATAGATTTTGATGTAAAAATTTTTTATGTTCTTTAAATTTTCTTTTTTAGTTTATTAGAAAAAAAAATAAGAACATGTATAGAAGAATCGGCGGTGGTTGGCAGTGGCAATCGGCAGTCGTTCGGTGATTTTAGCGGCGAATAAGTTTTTTTTATTACTTTGCAATATTTTTTTCCTTCTCCAAAATTTTTTTCTAATAAAATAAATAAATAAATAATGTTTAGGATTCATGGATGTGCATTGAATAAACAATGTTTTGGTGTTTTTTCAAACCAACAAAAAGGTATTTTTCATTAAAAGCCGTTTCCAAGCGCCGGATCTCCAAACACTGGAGCAATTTTTGGAAACTGTTGGAGCAATTCCCAAGCATAAAGCAGCCGGTTCCCAATCAAGTGAAAAAGCAGGTGGCTTCCCGCCAATGGCGCTGCTGAAGCAATTCCAAAACCACTGTTTAAGCATCAACGGTTTTTGCAAGCATCCAATCAGGCGCCCCTTGTTTCAAAGCAAAAGCCACAGTAATCTCAAGCAAACAACTGGCGCAATTCAATTGCGCGGTTTCCAAAGCTGTGGTTCCTAAGCCAACACATGGCAGCGCCCAAACAGTGGCTCTTTTTTTTCCGAAAAAGCCTGAAGCTTCAGCCAGTTTTCAGGAGAATTTCCAGGCGGTTTAGGCAAAAAAAATTTTATGAAAAAGAAATTCCATGCAAAAAGCAAACAGTGCTGGTTTTCCCAATAAAGAAAAGCTGTGGCGGCAATTCTTTAACAATTGCAGCGAATTTCCTGTGCGGTTTTCCAGGTGTTGTTTTGATTAAAAAGCAAGCTGGCATAAATTCTAATCACAAGCAAACAGTGGATGCAATTCCCATTCAGCGACAATTCCGAAGATTTTCGTTCAAGTCTTGGCAAGCAGTGTTTATCCAAACTGCAGTAGTCTGTTAATGTAAACCGGATACTGAAAACTTATATTTTCTGAACAGAATACTAAAATTTTTTAGAGTTTTAGATGGATTATAAAATCAGAATTTATATTTATCTTGCATTTAATTTATTTTTATATTTTAATTGCATGGATGATAAATATTAATTTTATTTATTCTGTTAATTTAATTAATTCGAATATTCGGTTTTAATTAAAATATTTTGTAATAAAAAATAAAACTAATTTTTTAAATTAATTAATTTTAATTAAATGAAATTTTTTTACATTTTTTATTTCTTTCAAAATATTACGTTTATGATATTTTTTTAAATCAAATATCTTGAAAAAATGTGAAAATTAATTTCAGATTTTGAATTAATTAACTGAAAAAATGTTTAATCAAAATAAAATATTATTTTTCAAAAAATATGGAACGAAAAATAAAATAAATAAATGCCTTTAGTCACTATGTTGGCTGAAAAGCTGGAGAAAAAACTGTGCATTTATTAAATTTTATTTGTTACGCATTTAAACACGAAAAGATGATTTAATAAAACAGAATCTTTATAATCTTATACACGAAAAGATGTTTGATTCTTTCAGATCGTGTGACTTTCGAAAGATGGTTTGATAAATCAGAATCTTTATAATCGTATACACAAAAGATGTTTGATTCTTTCAGATCGTGTGACTTTCGAAATTAGTAAATTTATTTTAATTAAACGGATTTTTATAACCCTAAAAATTATTTTAAAAATCTAAGTGGGAGAGAAAATTTAATCACAGATAAATCACGCGGCCTCCATCACTAGTTTGTAGGTGATACAATTAAATCCTGCGTGTCGACAGTAACGCCTTCCTCCCCAACAGACAGATTAATTGCGGTATTGCAAATACAAATCTCATTTAGAGATAATTCTGAATAATTATTAGTGTGGATTACTTCTCCAATTGAAGGGTTCATTGCGAAGCGATTAATTTGGAATTAGGTAATGGTTAACACTTAACTGTATATAATAGTATCCCTTCCAACTGAGTCACTACTATTATATACTTGACCGAAACTATGCCAGCTATTTAATTTTACTTGGCATGGTCAGTTGCCTAGTTAGTAAAATTAAAAGGAATTGGCCTGTCTGGTCTTATGATGGATAGTAGACGTCCACCCAACGTGACATGCTATTTACAGGTTACCAAGCTGCTGGTGAATTAATTTTAAAATGGTAGAGGGAACCAAATTAAAATGAATTTAAAGTTATACTCATCATAATTAACGATTTTTTAATTATGTGATTCTCCGAATTAAAATGGATTTCAACCCACTCGTTTCAATACTCAAAGAAAACAAACTAACGGGACCAAATTATGTTGACTGGAAATATAACATGGATATAACTTTAACTACAAATGGTATTCCTTCAATACTAGGAAATGTATCTATTTTAGAAAAAGATTCTTCCTCTGGGCCAAAAGGCATGAAGAAAAAAAATGTTCAGAAATAGGAAGACACATTTTGCAGGGTAGTTAGTGGGCCACGGACTAGTGTGAAAAAGCTAAAAGGCATATGTTTTCACTACAACCAGACACGGCATTAGAAAAAGTTATGTCCAGTATTTCTCATAAGGCAGAATAAACACGGTAATTTCGGTTCACTGGTTGTGGAAACATGTTTAGCGGTGTTATCTACTGATACCTGGTGTGTAGATACGGGAGCCACTAATCATATTTGCTATTCATTGCAGGGGTTCTAAGAAACTTGACAACTTAGTGATTGGGAGATTTACCTGCATATAGGCAATAATACAAAGGTTACAGCAGTTGCAGTAGGAGATGCCACTTCAATTTTGGTAGAGATCGAATTTTAATATTGTGAGATTGTCTTTATGTACTTGCCATTAGAAGGAACTTAGTTTCCATTTCTGGATTGGCTAAAGATAGATATTTTGTTTATTTTAATAACTCTGTGGTTATTAAGGATAATAAACGGGTTATCTATTCTGGTACATTGGTGGATAATCTTTTTATTATTACTCCAATCTCTCATACACTGTAACTAATTAAAATGAATAACACATCTAATTTACCATATAAAAGAAAGTTTTTTTCTTTAATGAACTAAACGTTTCTTTGGCACTTACGCTTGGGTCATATTAATCTAAAAAGAATAAACAGACTGGTAGCAGATAGACCTTTGAGTTCATTAGAAGTGGAGGCACTTTCAGTATGTGAATCTTGCTTACAGGGTAAGAAGACCAAGAGGCCATTTTCGGCCAAAGGCTATAGAGCTAAAGAACCGTTGGAGCTGGTTCATTCTAATGTGTGTGATCCTATGACAATCCGGGTTAGAGATGGCTTTGAGTACTTCGTCAGTTTCATTGATAACTACTCAAGGTATGGATACAGTTACCTGATGCACCGTAAGTCTGAATGCTTTGAGAAATTCAAAAATTCAAGGCGGAGGTGGAGAAGCGCCTAGGTAAAAGTATCAAATTACTACTATCCGACCGTGGTAGAAAATACCTCTTTGAAGAGTTTAAGGACTACTTGTCATCAGAGAGGATTGCATCCCAATTGACTGCACCTGGCACTCCACAGCAGAATGGTGTAGCAGAAAGAAAGAATATGACTCTTATAGAGATGGTAAGGTCAATGATAAGTTATTCAGGTTTATCAGATTTGTTTTGGGGACTCGCTTTAGAGACAGCGACTTACATTCTGAATGTGGTACCTTCTAAGCCAGTACCTTCTACTCCTATAGAATTGTGGACCGGGCGTAAGCCTAGTCTGAAACACATTCGAATTTGGGGGTGTCCAGCACATGTGCTGAAAGGGAACGAGGGTAAGTTGGAACTGAGAACAAAAGTTTATTTCTTTGTGAAGTATTCTAAGGGAATGAAGGGTGGTCTATTTTATAATCCTATGGATCAGAAGGTTATTGTTAGCACCAATACCCGATTCTTGGAAGAGGATTATATTATGGATCACAGGCCTAATAGCAAAATTATTCTGAAAAAACTGAGAGAAAATGCCAATAGAATGGAAAAGGAATCATAAGTCACTGATATTCCATTATCTCGTCGTAGTGAGAGGATTATCGGGACAGGTTTAAATCAAGAACATGGTGCTAATGCACTGGGTTCAAATTATGTACTGGGTTCAAATTATGCCACTTTTCGTGTTTAAATGCGTAACAAATAAAATTTTTATAAATGCACAATTTTCCTTCAGCTTTTCAGCTAAGATAGTGATTAAAGGTATTTATTTATTTTATTTTCCATTTTACATTTTTAAAAAAATAATAATTTATTTTGATTAAATATTTTTCTATTTAATTAATTCAAAATCCGGAATTAATTCCATGTTTTTTAAAGATATCCGATTTTATAAAAAAGCATCTTAAACGTGATATTTTGTAAAAAAATAAAATATCTAAAAAAAATTTATTTAATTAAAATTAATTAATTAAAAAAACTTAATTTTATTTTTTATTATAAAATATTTTAATTAAAACTGAAATTTTGAATTAATTAAATTAACAGGATAAATAAAATAAATATGTAATCAGCTACACAGTTCATATATATATGTATATATATATATAAACACGATATGCATATATCTCGATTTTATGATCCAAGTGAAACACTGAGATATTTCAGTCTCCCTAAGAGAATCAGCTGTTTCAATCCCTGTTCGCATTTAATTCAGTGTTCTAATTGCATAAAGCTTCTCCGATACTATCTGATATATCAATACATATCATATCAGTCTCGTATATATATCAGAATATATATCAAAATTAGTCACAGGAGAGAGAAAGTCGCCTGCAACCACCAGCCGCTGTGGTACCACCTTGCCGCCACCTTCAGGCAGCTCCTGCTGCCACATCCGGGCTCAGTTTTCGACGAGTTTTATATCGTTGAAAAGCTCTCGAATATGAGATTTTTCTTTCAAAAAATATGCTGAAAAACTGCCCAAAAATACTCGAAAAAACTATCCGAACAACAACAAAATGCTGCTAGTCACAACAGCACTGCGCAGCCAACTTCCCGGGGCTTTTTCGACCTCTTCCCGAACTCGATTTTTAACGTACTTTATATCAAAAGAAAGATCTCAAGTACAATTTTTAAATGAAAAAATGCTCAAAAGCAGCCAAAAAATTGCAAGAAACACTACTCAAAGCTGTTGCCGCCGCACCCAGCGCCGCCGCCTTTAACTGCCAACTTCCCGGCGCTTTTTTCAATCTCTTACCGAACTCGATTTTTGACGTATTTTATATAAAAAGAAAGCTCTCAAAAAATACTATCTTTTCGTCAAAAAAAAAACTGCTCGAAAATAACCTAGAAAACTATCGAAAATCTCCTTGTAAGCTGCTGTCGGCCTGTTTGTTTGGGTTATGATTTTGGTCGAGTTTTTATTTTGATTTTTGATAGTATTTTGGGGTATATTTTACTGCTATTTTATGTTTAAAAAATTTCTCAAAAAATAGTCCAAAAATGGCCCAAAAAATAATAAAAATCGCCACCGGCAAAGCTGCCGAAATCGGGTTATTTTGGTAACTTTTTCTTGCTATTTTCACTTATTTTTTATGCTAATTTTTATACGTAAATAATGTAAAAAGACTCACAAAAAAAACCCATTTAAAATCATTAAAAACTTACCGCGATTTGTAGCCCGTTAAAACCCGAACCACCGCCAGTGCCGTTTCAGTTCTTCGTGTTCTTGGACATGTTTAACATATTCTTAAATAATCTAAATAAATATTTAAAAACATAAAACTAGCTATTACACTGATCCTATGTCCCGAAGGCTCACATTCAATCTATTACGGTCAACCTCTATGATTAAAAAATTAATCATCATTCACACCATTCAATTAAACATGAAAAATAAATGATGATCATAAAACTAAGATTAGAATGCCTACAAAACAAAGTTAGCAACAGTTCTAAAACTACTTGGGCCCGATAATCAAAAATAAAAAATAAAACGGCTCTAATACTAATTGTTGGAGGCAAGACTGCCAAGATATTTGTTTTTGCAAACGATTAGCAGAAAAAATTAGCTGGATGGGCAATCGCCAAAATGGGCTCTAGATAAAACTTTTGATAATAAACGATCAAAATAAAACATGTGCATTCGATGTTAATTTAGAAGAATACTTTTTTACCGGTCCAATCTTCAACTACGATTTGAATCCGAGTTGAAACTCCTGTCAGTTCTTCTACTATATTCCCTTATGTGATTCCCAGATATAATGTGGGCTATAATCTTTTGAGAACTCGTACCGGCAGAACCAAGATAGCTTTAGTCTTAGAAGACAAGTAATGAAATTAGTTTAACCTACCTGCATATATATAGGTCTACAGTAGGGACTTGTGGGGTAATTATGAGTATGATTTTTAGTGAAACACAGACACGTATCAGCAGTTTCTGCAATTAAGTAAACCTCATAACGGTATCTACAATTAATAAAAACCAGCTGCAGTTTCTGCAATTTCTATAAAACACTGAATTACAGTTCACACCACTAAAGAACTATAATTGCACTCTGACCCATAATTTCAAGACCATATAGCATTGGGCTCCTGTTATTAAATGCTTACCATTTCTTCCCACGTTAAGATTTTCGATACCTGCCAATTAAGTTTAGTTAATGACAATTTAATTTAATTCGCATCTTGCTATTCCTTAAACCCTTTCGCTTAATTTATTTGACCGCTGAATAATTAAATCCACCCGCAGGATTTGGCCCAGTCAAAACTTATAAGCTTCCTTAAGGGGGAATCGCTAATCTCTATCTTTCGAGACGTGAATTCTATCAATAATTAAAATTCGTCATATAAATAATACCGCAATCCAACTAATCAGAAAAATTGACCCATATAAGATCGTACCCTATAATAAATCGAAACAACGAATATTAAATATATGCAAATCAATAATTATTTCAGGATTAAGAGGATAAGCACTACTCGTAATAACTTTGGGGTGTGAATTAATTTATATAGTCAGTATAAAATTAAATATTCCAAATGTCACATTCAATACACATAAAGTGTACTTGCACAGAAAGTCAGAACAATAGACGACGCTATTATCTATTCTCCATAACCAAGACAGGCCTATTAAAACTCTGTGCTACAGTCGAACCGATGGTATGCCCATTTCCATCTAAAATGTGAACACAAAACTTATATTCTGCAAGAACATAAATCTGATCTTCTGTGTGCAAGTCGTACTCTACACACCAGATTAAATACTATAGAAAATATCGAACATCCATGCATAACATTAAAGAAATAATACATATATTTTGCTCATAAAAATTCTCATAAAATAAAAAATTAATTTTATTAAAAAATAAAATAAAATACTAAAAACATGATTTTCAGTATACCAACCCTAATAGTGCTTCGCATTGAAGTGGAAATTCCTTCTCTAAGAGTGGTGACTGAGGATAATATCGCAGAAGCGGAATAGCTGAGGAATCAGATGGAGGAGTTACTCTTATTTGATGAAATAAGACTGCAAGCATTGTTCCACGTATAAGGGTACCAAATGAGGATGGCCAGAGCATTCAACAAGAAGGTTAAAGCCCGGGATCTTAGAGAGGGCGACCTGGTTCTTATGGAAATCAAGGCCCCTCTCTTTGACCCAAGGAGCAAGTTCAAATTGAATTGATCCAGGCCGTTTCTGATAAAAACCATTAGGATTGGTGGTGCAGTAATCATCATGGACCTGTTTGGCAATACGTTCTTTACTCTGATCAAATTGAACCAGCTCGAAAAGTACTACCCTTAAAAGAAAAATAAAATAAAAATAAAATCTCGCTAGATTGAAAATTGAAAAGGCAACCTAGGCAAAAGTTAAAGCAGCTCGCAAGGCCAAAAACTCGAAAGGGCGACCTTGGCAAAAGTTAAGGCATTATAAAAGTAGAGCATTAATACTCGAGAGTGAACCGAGCCCAAACTACGTCATGGCCTAATTTCACTTTCTTAGGATACGTAGGCAGCATCTTTCAAGAAGTCTGGCCACTTTCTTTGTATTAGCCATCTTTGAATCCAAGTAAAGATCAATACAAATTTGTCTTCGAATTTTGATAAAAAAGTCATTCACATTGCAAAAATTGAAAAACTTTAAATAATTTGGAACCTTTTTAAGATAAAAGTGGAATATTTCATTTCAGCATCGATTACAAAGATTTGGAAATAGGGCGGGCGCGCAAGTCCCATACTTTAAAAATAAAAGAAATCCATGAAATCTTGAAAAGCAAAGAGGGTCCCTCAAATCTTCCTCTTCTTTAACTCCTGTTTTTCTTCCTCTTTGTCTCTTTTCTCTCTATCCTAAATCAACCATGCATTATACTTCTCAAAAAGCCCCAGATACTGCAGGTCCAGTATCTTCATTAGTGAACGAGATGGCCAAGACTCCTGATACTTTGCTAGAAATGGGGCCTAAAGGGAAGACGAGTACAAATGGCCTCGAACGCCACAGAATATGATCGACTCCCACCAAACTGCCGCATGATTCGGTGAGAATAGTAGAAAGTGGACAGCTTGAGGCCAGTCAAAAAGACACTGGGATGGTCCATAGTGGTTAAAGTCTTGGTAGGGATCCGCCACCATGAGCACTTCTAAGTGATGTATGTTCCCGTCAAAGAAGAAAGGTATTACTTCCAAGCTGTTTCAGTAGTGCATATAGGATAATAAGAACAATAGATGAGGGTAGCAACACTGTACCTATCAGTGGCCAACTGCTGCATAAGGTTCACCTTCTCCATCAATCAAATTTGTAAGAAAGATTAAGAGGTAAAAATCGAGAGAAACCAGTAAAAGGAGAGATGTGCAAGAAAATAAAGTAAGAAATAAAGTAAAAGGAGAGCAGAGCAGTAAAAATTGAGAGAAATAAAGCAAAAGGAGAGAAGAGCGGTAAAAACCAAGAGGGCGAGTGAGTGCGAGCGCATGGTTAGTTATGTAAAAATGGCCAATGAGGATTATGAGATGGACGAAGAACATGATGATGAGCCCTTGAAGCCCGAACCTGAACTAAATAAAGGGGTAGAAAAGGATGCGAGCGGCCTTAAAAGGCATGATGATGAGCCTTAGGAGCTTGAACCTGAACTAGATGAAGGGGGGTAGAAGAGGACGCGAGTGGCCACGAAGGGCATGATGATAGGCCCTAGGAGCCCGAGCCTGAACTAGATGAACGGGTAGAAGGAGCCGGCCAGGGAAACCCGGAGAGAAACTTCAAAAGACTACAAAGTATATGACAAGTGTAGCTACCCCAATTTGACCCCGCCCAATCTTAGGCGAATTCGATGATGAAAACAGATTGATTAGTGCCTCCGTACGATCCTCGAAAAGTGATCCAAGCTCGGTATTTGAACGCGAAACCTTCAAACCAATGAAATTTTGATGAACCATCGAAACTTGCTGCCCAAGTAAGGCAACCGCCAACTCTCATCATGGCGACTACCATAGAACTTTGTAGAAATCCTAGCCAAAAGTGGCAACCATCACCTTCCATCATGGCGACCGCTAGCTTGTATCATGGCGACCGCCATAGAACTTTGTGGAACCTTTCAAAAACATGGCGACCGCCAGCTTTGATTATGGCGATCGCCAACTTTAAATGGCCTGATTTATCCCAAAACGTGGTAACATCTCATTGGTTGAAGAATTCTATAAATACTGTACCCCAGCATACGTTTTCAGTATGAATTTTGAGTGAGAGAGACTCTGCCGATATACTGAGTGATTCCGATCCCCGACGTCGAAACCCTGCCGAACCTCCAACTGACGTCAAAGTTTTGCTTGAATCACCACCCGGGGATTGGCCCATTGGAGCACATTCTCAACTTGAGGATTCCACAATTCAGGTACCTTGTTTGGATCCCCAGTTCTTCTAGCTTCATTCTCTCTCTTTTAGGGTGATCGGGTTGCATTTAATTTCAATTCAAGTACTCCTTCTAGTTTACATAATTAATTTTTTCTTTATTTAATTGCCTTTATTTAGTTTAATTCTTTAATTCGTTGCTTAATTAACACATTCACACCAAGTACATTGTCGTTTTCTTTAATATACGCATCAAATTAGTGCTAATATAATTAAACGATACGACAAAACAATGTCGATATTGTTGTAATTCAAAACACTTACATTTAAAATAGTTATAATCGTCAATATTATACCTGTTTAAATCCAGGATTTCATTTCTTCTCTTTTTGTTTTCTTTTATGCTAATTTAATATTCTAACATTCATTTTTTTTTTCTATAGTTAGTTTAATTTTCTTTCTAATAGCATTTTATTTCATTTTCTTATAACACTAGTTTAATGCTGCATTTTATTTTATTTTCTTTCTTTTTTCTTTTCTTTTAATGTTAATATAGTTTCTTTTGCTAACATTTTATTATCTTTTTCTTCTCTTTTATCACTAGTTTTAAATTCCTTATAACATTCTATTTTCTTTTCTAGTGATTAATTTAATTGTTCTTTGTTAGTATTTCTTTTAATGTTTGTATTTATTTTTCTTTTAAAAGGTTTTTTTTTTCTTTCTCTATAGCTTTATTTTTCTTTTATAACATGTACTTCATTTTTATTCTTTTATTTTGTTAAACTCAAAAACCACAAAAAACCCATTTAAACTAGATTTCTTTTCTATGAGTAATTTTCTTCTCTTTCTTTTCATTTTATTTTCTTCTATCTCTTTTAAAAGAATGAAAAAGTGGAAAGTTATATTATTTTTTTGTTAAGAAGCATTTTCTAATATTTTTCATCTTAGCATAAGCTTCTTTTATGAACTTTCTTTTTTTTAGGATTCTTTTTATGTGTTTTTTGTTTTGCATTTCTCATTTCTTTTATTTATTTATCATGTTAACATTAATGCATGTTTTAGTTTCTTTACTTGAAAGCATGTTTAGAATAGTTTATCTTATTTTTGTAGCAAATTCATGTTTAGGTAATTTTAGCATCTTTTAGTATATTTTGTTCTTTTAGGCAAATCACGATAGTTAGCTTATTTTGTGAAATCGCATGTGAATGTATTCCTTGTATCATTTTAGTTAGAAATTGCATGCCATAGGACTTAGGATTTTTCTTTCGACATTTATGTGTTTTAGAGTGCTATGTACATATTTTATGTATTTTTTATATTTGAGTTTGGATGTTCTCTCTTTGCCTCTATTTTCTTTATTTGCATGCATTTAAAATTTTTTATTAAAGAACCAATGATGATTAGTAGAGGCCAACCTTATGGTTGAGCGAACGGGGTGCCTAACATCTTCCCCGATTCGTATCTTAGACCCCGAACCCTTTTATCTGGTTAACGTTTTCAAGATCAGTAAGCCATTTTTGTTTTCCTTAGTTTTTCTCAAAAACTAAGTAGCGAGTCCATTTTCAACAAAAAAGGGGTTTTCAAATTTGGCTTTTAAGGTGTTTTAAATATTTTTCAAAACATCTTTGATTCTCCTTATTTTTATGACCCCTAAATCTCAACGCCACAGTATTTTTTGGCGACTCCGCTGGGGATTGATTTACAAAATCAAATAAGAGGGCTTGACTTGAAAATATCATTGGTTCTTAATAAAATTTTATATTCGCATTTTTGCATACATATGCATTGTTCTTCAAACCCCCTGCCTGGTCGACCTGATGCCCTGAATGTTAATCAGTTTTGGGGATTGTTGGGAAGACGGGTAACCCTGACTGACTCTACGCTATCATAGGTGTAGTAAAAGAGTTCAGGCGTACTGCACCACTCCAGGTATGGGAGGTATATACTCGGCTCTATTTAGAAGGCACCCTGTTCAAATTGACCAAAATCGACCTTTTGCATATAGTGAACTTAGAACCCCC
>JAOTRH010310061.1:0-12868 GCA_034768845.1 Heliamphora exappendiculata
TTAATAATAGGAGCTCAATGCAAGATGGTCTTGAGATTATGAGTCAGAGTGCAATTATAGTTCTTTAGTGGTGTGAACTGTAATTTAGTATTTTATGGAAATTGTAGAAACTACAGCAAAATTTTTATAATTACAGATACCGCTGTGAAGTTTGCTTAATTGCAGAAATCGCTAGATAGGTATCTATGTCACACTAAAAGTCTAATTCATAATTACTCCATAGGTCCCTACTGTAGTCCTATAAATATGCGGGTAGGCTGAACCAAATTCATAACTTGTCTTCAAGACTAAAGTTTTCCAAGTTCTGTCGATACGGGATCTCGAAGGTTAGTAGCCCACACTACGTTCAGGAATCGCATAAGGGAATAAGTAGAAAGTCTGATGGTAGCTTCAACTCAGAATCAATATCGTCGTTGAAGAATCAATCGAAAAATGTATTCTTCTAAATTAACTGTGGTTGCACGAATTTTATTTTGATCGTTTGACGTCATAAGTTTTATCTGGAACCTATTTTGGCATTTGTCCGTTCAGTGATTTTTATCGAAAAATCGTTTACAAAAACAATGATCTTGGCAGTTTTTCCTCCAATAAACAAAGTACTTACCCACTTTGATGTGTGAAACCAGTAAATGACTAACTTACTCACTTTGATGATTTTACCTTTAAATTGTTACAAAATAATAGTTGGTATATACTCTCAAAAAAGAGGAAAAAATGGAGAAAGAATTGTATATGAAATACTTGGCGCTATGGCGACCCATACCAATCTTAAGCTGGTCGATGGTCATGGGTAAGGTGGTGAATGTTGTCAATGCTTTTAAAGTGACCACATTTGGCGACAATGGTTGTTATAGCTATGATATTGGTGACGACTGTTAGTACAGCTAAAGGTGGTAGTTGTCGAGGCCGGTAATTGTAGCAATGGTTCCTAAAGCTTCAACGTGGTGGTTGTTTCGTAAAACTCCTCCGAATCGTCTTTAAAGTAACAGACGCGAGCATAAGAGCATCACCGTAACACATAGATGGATTGGGTCTACGTTCCTAACACCTCCCATTTTCGTACGCTATCCCCTGAACCCTCTTTTTCTCTAGTTACATTTAAAAATGACCTATGACCTTGTTTTTGTTTTTTTTCATTTTTCTCAAAATCAAGTGGCAACTCTATTTTTTAAAAAAACGTGTCCGGATATCTTGGATTTTCTTATTTTAAAAAGAAAAGAGTATTTTTCTAAAATCAATAGATATTCGACGCACCTTCCTCCCCAAAAATGCCCACAGTTTTTCTGGCGATTCCGCTGGGGACTAGTTTTTCAAAAAAAATCAAAAGAGGGCTTAACTTGAAGTGTCAATGGTTCTTGTTGTAGACTTTTCATTGGTATTTGCATTTACATTGTGCATATTTTATGTGCTTGATTCTAAAACCCCTTCTCTGCCTACCCGATATCTCGGTCAGTTTACTATCTCGGGACTATGTCAGGGATGCCAGCAAGCTTTCTGGCCACATCCTCCAATAGATGTGGCAAAAAGAGTTATTGCGTCCCGTTTGAGCAAGCCTTGCATCATTCCTGGCATTATGAGGTATATTCTTTACTCTATTGAGAAGGTTCACTGAGTGCATACCTACCAACCTTCTCTTGTTGCATATAGCTTCTTAAAACCCTTCTTTTAGGATTAATAAATCTGTTAAGATTATCTGATTTTCTTTTATAGAAGTTTTTGTTTGTATAGTTAGCACTCCGTTTAGGTTTAGCTTTCGTTTTCTCGTCCCGTTATCGAACACGAGTTTATTTCGAATTTAGACTTGGCTGACGAGGTTTCTGGTTTACACAAGTCCTTTTAGTTTAGAAGCCCGAGAATATAGCTTTGTGTCCAGAATAACCTATACGCATTTGGGCTCGATCTCCGAGTGGAAGACTCAAACGTGTAGAGCAGTTGAGATTACTGATAGCAGACCCGGAATTGATTATGACAAATATGATGAGGATAATCTTGGAATTATAGAGAACAGTCGAGGGGGTTAACACTGCTGTGGCCAATTAGGCCATAATCTAGTCTCAGTGCCAACCACAGATCTAGGCTTTGCAAACCCAGGCTGTAGATTGCAATGCAGTTGTCCCGAATGGACAGGAGGATGGAGTAGAAGATAACCTTTGGAATGAAAATGTGGGACCAGATGGAGCCCAACCAGCAGTTGTGTTACATGTATGGCCAGGAATCACATAAATCCAAGCTACCAAAGAATCGATTTTGTCTGATAAGGTCGATAAGTTGGAGAAAATTTTAAGGAAGGCCTGAGGGGTTGAGGATTACATGTTTGATGTGAAGGGGCTTTATCTGTTCCCCGATGCTAAACTCTCCAAGAATTTTAAAATGCTTGACATGGAAAAATTTGATAGAATTGGAGACCTGAGGATCCATTTGAGGATTTATGTGGGAACCCTGTCACCGATAGGGATCAGTGATCAGTTGAAGGCTCAACATTTTCAACGGTCTTTGTCAGGAGCCGCCCAAAACTGATTTATGTCAGTAGATGCTTCAAAGACGAGAACTTGGGAGGACATTGCTACTTCGCTTGTCAACCAGTACAATTATAACATCCATCTTGACATTACTACTCAGGAACTCCAGACTACTTCGTAGGAGGCCAAAGAATCTTTTGCCGAGTTTCTGACCTATTGGAGAGCTAAGGTAGCAAAGATGACAAATCGGCCCACTGAGAAGGAGCAAGTGAGGATGGTGGTGAAGAATCTGCAACCAAAATTCCAAAAGTATTTGATAAAGAAGCCCTTGATGACTTTTGAATAAGTCTTTGATGCTGGGGTACAGATTGAGGATGCATTGCAGTCCAAGGATATTGAGAAAGGAGAGTCGAGCCAAAGAATTGTCAGGAAGCCTTATGTCAGCAACCCAAACAATGCCACCAACTCTATGAACCAAAGCTATGAAGTGAACCTACTGAACCTAAATCCAAACCAGTCTAATCCATCACCCATCCAGCTACCCAAAACCAACCCCGCAACAAAAAGAGAACCTTCACCCAACTCACCGTACAGTTGACTTCTATTTTAAGCCGCCAGATTGAGAGGGGCCTCCTAAAGCATTTGGAGCCAACCCTGCCACCAAATCCTTTGCCACTTAGATACAATTCAATCCTGTACTGTGCCTTCCACCAAGGATACGGTCATTTAACCAACAACTACATGAGACTTCGGCATGAGATCTAGGATTTAACAGACAACAAGGTGATTCCCCCACCTACTACCATTCAGAAGTCAAACGTGACCACCAATCCTTTGCTAAATCATACAGCCCAGCAGAATGTGAATTCCATTGAAAAAGGGACAAAAGATTTTGATCCTACAAAATTCATAGTCTCTGTGGCAGAACCAAAGCCCGTTGCAGCTTTGTCGTCTGGCCCAGACGTGTTGTTGATCAACAACCTTATTGAGGAGTTAATAGATGATGATTTTGATGAGTTTTCAATCTTTGTCATCCACGAGGAAGGTCTTTCCCCTTTCGAAAGTGATGATGAAGATGAAGAAGTCAGACATTTGTGGGAGAATTTAGCACACCTTGAAGCGTTAGATGATTTGGAAGAAGCTGGGATAGACATCAAATTGCATGTTCCAACCATTCTGAGCAATGATGCAGCATGACATGGAGGGGTAACTTGGTATGGAGAAGCCAAACCGAGTGTTAGAGTTGAAGAGAAGAAGAAAGAAGTATTAGAAATAATAGAGTCATCAAATGGAAAGAAGGTTGGCAGCAAGAGTGAACAGGAAGAGAAAACACCGTCTCGTAAGGAAACTGAGAAGAAGAAAGAGCAGGAAGGAAAATGAAAGGATTTATCCCAAGTGAATCTTTTGGGAACTGCGAGTTCGGTGTATAATCCCTCAGTTTATATCGTTCCTCTTAATGAGCCAAAGCTAAGAACTGCTCTACCCGAAGGGCTAACTTTATGCTTTCTTGATGTAGAAGAGATCTTATACCAAGAAGAGAATGATGTGTGGGAATTAGAGGAAGTGGAGAAGGATTTAATGGAGATAGAGAATGACGAAGAAGAGGATGTGCCAAAATGGCATCTGATTATGGAGGAACCTATGACCATGGAGGCCCGTGAAAACCTTGGGTCCCTTCCCCACTATATGATTACGAAGACCCATTTGATAAGGTATTGTTGCCACAGCTCTTTGAATTAGAGACTGATATCAATGAAGACTCCTATTGGTTTGCACAAAATGTGATGGGAATTGAAGAAGATCTTTGGGGAGCTGGAGGAGTTGGTGAAGAAGACAGTCGAGGAAAGACAAGCATAGATGATTTCTAGACCTTCTGGAGAGAAGGATACTCAGTGGCTAAAGTCCGAGAGGTAACTGACCAGTTTGAAGGCCTATGGGAGCCCAAAGAGCAAGTAGAACATCTGATGAGAAGTGGGAGGCATTTTAAGCCCACGTAGCTAGAGAAGGGGCAACCAAGTAGGGGTCAATGGTTGACAATGGTTCTGCCCTCAATGTGTGCCTACTACGAGTTGCTTACTGCTTAGGATTAAAGATTCCAGATTTCAAGCCGAGTGCACAGTAAGTGTGAGCGTACGACAACACATAGAGAGATGTTCTGGGGTTGGTTACTTTCGCTGTAATAGTGGGACCGCTGGAGAGCAAGGTGGAGTTCCATGTTCTCGATGTGCTAGCTTCATTTAATATGTTGCTAGGAAGGCCTTGGCTACTTGACCTGGCAAATTTAGAGATGTTCCATCAACCCTACACTAAAAAGTAAAGCTGATCAAGGAAGGAGTAACTGTCACCATACCGGGTGAAATTAGCTTGCCAATCCCACTTAGTGACACCACCCTGCTCCTTGAGATCCAACATGGGGGAGAAGATCTCCTTCTAAATGGGTTTAACTTCAATGAGACTAAGGCTGTGCAAGTTTTGATGAACGAGGAAGAAAACTTTGTGAACCCGAACGTTGAGGCCATGATGAAAGTGATGTCCTATTTTCCAAGAATGGGGCTAGGAAAACACTTGTAAGGAATCTCGGAACCAATTCCCGTGTACCACAATCGTCACGGGTCAGGGCTTGGATATAAGCCAGAGATGAAAGGATTAAAGATGGGAGAGTACGGGCCGACGTTGAATGGACGCTTTGTCTCCCAAGCCTTAGATCGAGGAGAAGACTAACTAGAAGCTACCAGGGTTGGAGATCTTTTTCAGCCACCAGCTATTTGATAGTGAGGAGGAAGCAGAGATTTGGCAGATGGGCTTCACTAGAAAGAAACCGACAGATTGGGTAGTTTATTGCGAAGAAGGAGATCTAGGATCTTTCTTCAATGAAGAGATGGATCGAGTGCGTATAGACAATGAGGAAGATAAGGATGTGTTAATGATGGATGCCGGCATGCCTATGGATTACACCACGCTTATCATGGATGCTGTTGAGAAGAAAAAGAGTCAGTCTTTCGAGTCGTTTCGTATGCATGATGTAGCAAGCGAGTTGAAATCTGAGTCTGTTGAGTCTATTCTTGTCAAGTCCGTAAACAGTGTCTATAACAATGAGTCTACCGGGAATGCACCTATTATCATCCCAAGCTGCTTTTGCTTTAAGTCCCAAGTTGTAACCCCTGTTGAAGTTAATGAAATAAAATTAGATTTTTCTTACTTTGTTATGTCTCAAATATTTTGTGTTGATTTTAAAAATTTTAATGTATTCGAGGAAGATATACCCCAAGAATTAAAACTATTAATAGAAAATGAAGAAGAAATGCGAGCTCAACCTGTAATGGAAGAAACTATTTTAATAAATCTCAATAATGAAGAAAATCCAGAGATAGTTCAAGTTGGTTCTACGCTCTCTTTGGAGGAATGTGAGCAATTTACCTTTTTATTAAAAGAATCTAAAGATGTTTTTACGTGGTCCTATGAAGTTATGTCCAGAATAGATCCCGACATCGTACAACACCAAATCCCTCTTTATCCCGATGCTAAACCCGTCAGCTAAAGCTCAGGTGAATCAGGCCGGACTGGGATCTTAATATTAAGGGCGAGGTCACCAAGCAGATAAACATTGGATTTCTTATGGTCACAGAGTACCCAAAGTGGGTTGCTAGCATCGTCCAAGTACCAAAGAAAGATGGAAGAATCCAAGTGTGTGTCGACTTCAAAGACCTTAACAGGACTAGTCCAAAGGATGACTTCCCTCTTTCCCACATAGATGTGTTGGTAGACAATTCCTCCTGTAATGCACTCCAATCTTTAATGGATGGATTTTCAGGATACAACCAAATTTTGATGGTGTCAGAAGATCAAGAAAAGACTACCTTCAAGACTCCTTGGGGTACCCACTACTATAGGGTTATACCGTTTGGGCTGAAGAACGTGGGAGCAACCTACCAAAGGGTTGCGACCATGTTGCTGCACGACATGATACACAAGGAGGTAAAGGTATGCGTGGATGACATAATCGTGAAGTCCAAGACCAAGGAAGGGCATGTCATCACGCTAAGGAAATTCCACGAGCGGATAAGAAAGTACGAAATGCGTTTGATCCACAAAAGTGTGCTTTTGGAGTTACAGCAGGAAAAATATTTGGATTTATGATCACGCAGTGAGGCATAGAAATGGATCTATAAAAAATCAAGGCTATCTTTGAAATGCCTCCACCGAGAATTGAAAAAGACTTAAGAAGCTTTTTTGGAAAGATTTAGTTCATCAGTCGGTTCATCGCCAAGTTGACCACTACTTGAGAGCCTCTATTCTGACTCTTAAAGAAAGGGACCAAGTTTCAATGGGATCAGCAGTGTTAGGACACTTTCAACATCATACGACAGTACCTGTAAAACCCTCTAGTTTTGTCACCACCAGAACCCAATAATCATTTAATACTATATCTATCCATGACTGATTCAGCGATGGGATGTATGCTCGCTTAAGAAGATGAAACTAAGGTGGAAAGAGATGTCTATTACTTAAGTAAGAAAATGACATAATGTGAATGTCGGTATATGCCTTTAGAGAAGACTTGCTGGATGCTAGTTTGGGCATCTAAAAATTTATGCCATTACATGCTACCATACCGAGTTGTTCTAATCCTAAGAATGGACCCGCTCAAGTACCTCTTCGAGAAGCCAACATTGAAAGGGAACTTAGCCCATTGGTTGATGATGCTGGCTAAATTTAACTTGCAGTACGTCACGAGGAAATCAGTAAAAGGGAGAGTCGTTGCGAAATTGTTGGCCGACCATCTTATTGAAGGGGAAGAAGAACTTGAGTTCGAATTTCACGATGAACAAATGTTGAAGATCGATAAGGATTTGTGGACCATGTATTTCGATGGAGCTTCAAACCAGTATGGGTACGGGATAGGGATACACCTCATCACTCTTGATGATTCCCACATCCCTTTGGCTTAGAAGCTAAGTTTTGAGGTTAGTAACTATTAGGCTGAGTACGAAGCTTATCTAGCTGCATTGGAAGCAGCCTTAAAACTAGGGGCAAGGAAGTTGGAAGTGTTGGAGGCAAACTGCTGAGACCATTATTTTAAATACAATTTTTTGATAAAAAAAAATACTGAACGGGTAATCGCCAAAATAGCTCCAGATTAAACTTTTTGATGTCAAACAATCAAAATAAAAACCCGTGCCACTACAGTTAATTTAGATCAATACCTTTCGATCGATTTTTTAACTACGAACTTTGATTCTCCGAGTTGAAGCTCCGAACAGACCTTCTACTTTATTCCCGATGCGATTCCCGAACATAGTGTGGGTTACGATCATTCGAGAACTAGTACTGGCAGAACCTGGACAACCTTAGTCTTAAAAGACAACTTATGAATTTAGTTCAGCCTACCCACATATTTATAGGCTACAGTAAGGACCTGTTGAGTAATTATGACATAAACTTCTAGTGTAACCCAGATACCCTTTTAACAGTTTCTGCAAATATGCAAACCTCTCAACGGTATCTGTAATTATGAAAGCCTTGCAATGGTTTCTGCATTTTTCATAAAACACTAATTACAGTTCATACCACTAAAGAACTGTAACTGCACTTCTAGCTATAATCTCAAGACCAATTGCATTGAGCTCCTGTTATTAAATGCTTAACTAATCTCCCCACGTTAAGATTTCCAATATCTGCCAATTAAATTTAATTATTAACAATTTAATTTAATCGGTATTTTTAAAATTCCTTAAGCCCTTCTGCTTAACTTATTTGACTGCCCAATAATTAAATCCACCTGCAAGGTTTAGCTCGGTCAAAACTTATAAGCTTCTTTAAGGGGGTATCGTCAATCTCGGATAATCGAAATGTGAATTCCGTCAATAATTAATATTCACCATATAATTAATACTGCTATCCTACTCACCAAGACTATTGACCCATAAAAGATAGCACTCTCTGATGAATCAAAACAACGAATATTAAATATACGTAAATAATAATTATTTTAAGATTAAGAGCATAAGCACTATTCATAATAACCTTGGGATATGAATTAATTTATAGAGTCAATTTAAAATTAATTACCCCAATATAGTCCTGTTCAATATACAAAATGTACTGCCACAGCGAGTCGAAACAATAGACGATGCTATTATCTGTTCTTTATAATCAAGACAGATCTACTAAAACTCTGTGCTACAGTCGTACCAATAGTTTGTCCAATTCTATCTAAACTGTGAACAAAAATTTATATTCTGCAAGAATCTATAATCTGGACTTCTTTGTGCAAGCCGTACTCTACACACCATATTAAATATTGTACAGAATAAAGGACATCCATGCATAACATTAAATAAATAATATTGCATTCATTGCTTATTAATATTCTCATAAAATAAAAAAATAATTTTATTTAAAATAAAATTAAATACTAAAACTAAATAAAATTCATGATTTTTAGTATACGACCCTAACAATCTCCTATTTATACTCAAAATCATGCTGCCATTCATCTGACTCACATGTCCTCTACATGACTGTCAAAAGTCTTAGTCGGTAGACTCTTTGTAAAAAGATCTGCAAGGTTATCCTCTGATGCAATCTTGGTCACAATAACATCACCCCTCTATACAATCTCCCGTATTAGGTGATACTTACGCTCAATGTGTTTTCCTTTCTTGTGGACTCTTGGCTCTTTCGAGTTTGAAATCGCTCTGCTATTATCACAATAAAGTGTAATAGCCGATTGAACTGAATGCACCACATCTAGATCCAACAGGAACTTACGGGTGTGTTTTAGGCGGGGGTGCGGGATGCACTAGATATCTTTCGTTTTTAGAGAAATGTTCCTTTTCTGTTTAAAACGAAAAATCTAAGATATCCGAAAGCATTTTTAAAACAAAATGGAGTTGCTACTTGATTTTTGAGAAAAATTAAGAAAAACAAAAGATGGCTATGGGTCTTTTAAAAGTGTAACTAGAGAAAAAGAGGGTCCGGGGGGTAAAGTACGAAAAGGAAAGGTGTTAGGCACCCTTCTCGCCCAATCGTGAGGTTGACCTCTATTTTGTCAATGTTGGTTCTTATTATAAAAATTTTTAAAAGGTAACATATATAGAACGGGAGGTTGAAGAGAGTTCGAACAAAAAAAAATAATGAAGAAAAACCTAACTACACTTCTCAAGGTTATACGATTTGGTTATTATTTCTAGATATGCCACACGTATAGTTTGAGCAAAGAAAAATAAAAAACATGATGGTGAGCAGTAAAATAAACAAATAAAGGCCTAAGGGACATGCAACAAGGATTAAGTTTCTATCATGCTATCAACAAGTTATACAAAACAAAAATAGAAAAGACTTGCACACCATGTTTGAGCTATTGGATATACATAAAACTTATGGCTGAAGCAACAAATGTTGTGGCCGTGAGAAAATAAGTCACAAAACCTGCGGCCGTGACAAATATAGGGTAACTGCAAGCAACAAGCTAGAACAACTCACGGCCGAGACAAATAAAATGTCGTGGCTATGGTTCTCAAGACTCCATAAAAGGTATGAATGCAAAATATGGCTTAAAGGAGTCCCAAACATGTAGGATAAGTAAGATGGAGCTCATGACCTATTGATCTTAGACCAAGTCCACCATCCTTCATCCTCTGTACAAATAATAACTCAAAACAGAATATAAAGGATACTAAAAAAAAAGAATACGATAAACGCATTTCTCATGTTACTGGCCTCAACAAACCTTATGGCTATAGCAAAGGTAGGTGATGGCCATGATAATCACATACATAAAGTTGGCAGCTCTTGTAAAAAACGTGCAGCATGCACAAAGTGGCTCATAAAACACAAAGCTGTAACATTGAAAGGTCATGGCTGTTAGGTTTGTAGAACCACAGAACAAGAAGAAATGAAAGTGTAAAGAATAGGGAGCATAGCCCATTTAATCTAGGCCAGATCTACTATTCATCACTTGTCAACAAAGTAAACCAAGATGCATGAGCATTAAACAGAATAAGAACAAGAAAGAAGACTATGAAATAAAAGGAGATCAAAGGGTTTTGAAAGCGTTATTTTACATCTTCAGCCTAGAAGGAATGTCGCGGTCTAAGAAAATAAACCACTCGGCCGTACCTTGTATAGGGCTGAAAATGATGACTTGGTATAGAAACCTCATGGCCGATACTATTTACGATCAAAAAGATGGCAGCTAGGATAAACTCATCACGGCCATTGTTATTGATTTAAGAAAATACACGGTCGTATCATTGAAAGGTCACGGCTATGAGATTCTGTGAACCTCAGAGGGCTTCAAATGTGCTAAGTGTGCTTGTGGGTTCCAAAATAGAACAAAAACAATAACAAATATAGAAACAAAAAGTTAAGAGAACACTGTTTGTAGGGAGAAAAACTAGAATGAACAATACTTATATTGAAATGGATGCTAAATAATCAATAAAACGAAGAAAACCTCACCCACGACACCCTCGGAGGAAGAAAATGAGAGTTTAGAGAAAAGTCGTAGTTTCTATGGTTACCTCGTATGTATATCCACCTCGAATGGTCCCTCGGGATGAAGATAGGATGCCTCTAATCCAATATGAGCTTTGGGTACTCCTCTAAGGCAAGTAAGAACACAAAAATAGCTTGGGAAGTATGGGATATTCGATGAGAATGAATTTTGGCAGAGTAAGGGTGTTTTGGAGCTGTTCTTCTCTTCTTTGGTTTGGAAGCGGCGCCTATTTATAGGAAAAATGGGCAAGGTAAACCCCCTCTGGGATGCTGCCACCTGTCCCAAAAGTGGTAATAGTAACGGCTGTCACCTTTTTATTTTCTAATAATTTAGGCCGTAACCTTTATCCTTTTTACAATTCAGGCCGCTACCTTTATGGTAGCCAACTGCTGTGGCTAGAATACAAATGTCACGGCCGTTATATGAAAAGTAGCAGCTAAGATCAAAATGTAGCGGTGAGAATCAAATTGTGGCGGCCGGTAGAATTAAGGTCACGACTTGGGCTTCTAGATGGTTTTTGTGTTTTCGCTTACTTAGGAGGATCTCCGAGCTTGATTCTCATTCTTTTGTCATCGGGACGCATTCGAGATAGGTGCCTAAGATTCAGCTTGGTCAGATTGGGGTGTCTATAATTGCCCCTCTTTGACAGAGTTTGTAGCAACTCGTGGTGCAAGTGAATGTTAAAACTCCAGAGACGAACAAATCGAACAAGCCGCCAATCTTAAGCACAAACAAAACATGTAGAAAAGCCTGGTCGAACCCGAATGTCCATCGAGCTTCCTACGTACCCTTGTTGTAAGGGAACAGACTAGTCGTAGTTCACAGGGCAATACATATGATGCAAGCGGGCTAATCATGATGTATGAAAAACATGACACAATGAAAACAGGTGCAAATGTGAACGTGTAAACAGGCTTAGGGTTGTGTCAAGGACCAAAGAATGAAAGGGGCAACTTTTTAGGTCATACGAGGACCGAATAGTCAGTTTAAGGTCATGAGAAAGACCGAATGAGTAAACGGGGCAAAGTTTTTAGGTCATATTGGGGATAGGCGAGTCAGTTTAAGGTCATGAGGAGGACTGAGAAGGCTAGGGATAGTTTTAGATCGTGTCGGGGACCGGTGAGTCAGTTTAAGATCATGAGGAGGACCAGAGGTGCTAAATATAATTTTAGGTCATTTCGGGGACCCGCGAGTTAGTTTAAGTTTTAAGTCATGTCAGGGACCCGCGAGTTAGTTTAAGGTCATGAGGAGGATCGGAGGTGCTAGGGACAGTTTTAGGTCATGTCGGAGACTAACGAGTCAGTTTAAGGTCATGAGGAGGACCAAAGGTGCTAGGGACAGTTTTAGGTCATGTCGGGGACTGTCTTAGGCTCAAAAAAGGGGGGCATTCTTTCAAAAAGAGGAGGGGCGAAAAAGGGGTTGTGAAATGTCCACAGCCCAAATGGGATAACTCAAAGATGTTCAAAGGGTAAAAGGGCATACAAACATGGCGGCCGTTTCTTTTAAAAGTGGTGGCCTGTACTGTGTTGCCCTAGATAAGTGGCGGCTAGTACATTTAGGTCACAGCTGATTGTAACGTTTGATGAAACATAACGGCCTGGACAACTAAATGTTGCTGCCTGGGTAATGTACTAATAGCCGTTAGGTTTAAAAATTTGGACCTCACAACCGTGAGGTCGATGACAGTCATAGACCAAGGCTGGTTTAAAAAAATTCATTCGCGCGAACCATCTTCTCAAGTCTCTCACTCTTATTTCTCTCTTCCTTCTCTCTCAGCTCCACCTCTCTCCTTCTCTCTCGAAATCATATTCTTGCGCTCGTTGCTCTCAACAATTTTTGCGGCCCTCATGGGTAGATGCTTCGGCTTAGGGTTTATTGGCAAAGACATGGGTGGTGCCGGGGGAGGTGG
>JAOTRH010310061.1:17368-37859 GCA_034768845.1 Heliamphora exappendiculata
ACAAGATGACAGCCGCAAGTAACCTTTTTGGCGCAAAACTTCAGGTAGATTCTGGGCTTTTCTCCTTTTTCAACTCTCTATAAAAGAGTGACAGTACTCCAAACCCTACTGTTCTGTACACTTGGTCTATGCTAGGGGTGCTCCTTACTTTGCAGGTTTTCACTCATCTCTCCTTTTCTTGTATTTCTCTTCAAGTTTTTTCACTCAACTCTCCTTTTTCTGTATTCCCTCGAATTTTTCCACTCAGCTCTCTTTTTTCTATATTCTCTTGGATTTTTTCACTCAGCTCTCCTTTTTCTTTGTTTCTCTCATGTTTGGTTGATGGAGAAGGTGAATCTGTTGGAGAAACCTGTATCTAATACTTACAGCATTAAGTCCTTTATTCGTCGTCAGGTTTATTGACTTTGTTCTACTGAAACTGATTGGAAGGATTATCTGAGTTTTTTTACTGGGGAGGACATCTCTTGGCTATGCCCTTGGCTGAAGATATCTTTTATAACTGTTTCTATTGCTGGTCACTCGAGGGTCCTGTTGGTTGGCTTGAAGCTGGCCACCTTCGATCATCCTTATCGCATTCTTCGCTAGTTTGGGCGTACCCAAATCTATCCCGAGACTTCTATATGTCATCTGTACAATCATCCTCACCGGCCCCCTTTCCTGGATCAGTATCAACGGACTTGGTCTTCTCGACTGAGGATACCAGTTGGTAGGGGCTTCGATAGCAGGCTTTCTGAGGTTAGCAGGGTTTGGCTACAACAGAGATAAAGCGCGAGGCAGGAGGAGATACAAAGAGAAGGAGGACTTGACTTCTTTCGATATGTCTCAATATCTATGTTTGCTTTCCTTTTTAGCTTTTTAGGATGAGGACTTGCGAGCCTCTCTTATATATTTTGAAATCTGTATCGGTAAACTCATTAGTGAAAGTTTCTCCACTTTTGGTTTGTAGTGGCTTTTTTCCTAAATTCTATTGTTACAACATAATCATTTTATTAGAGAAACTTAAAACAAGCTTTTGTATTGATCAACTTACTTGAAGCATAGTTACAAGGAGTTTTAAACAAAGGTTTAGGTTGAACTTCTGACAGAAGCTGCCTACGTATCCCGAAAGAAGGTAATCAGGCCATAACATAGTTCAAGGCATGGGTAAAATCTCGAAAGAAGGTAATCAGGCCATAACATTGCTATGACCCAACTTAATTGAGGCTCTCCTTTTGCGGGCTTTTCTCTCAAGGGTAAAATCTTTTAAGCTGGTCTGAATTGATAGTTCAAGGCATGTCCATCAGAATTGTAGCACCTCCAGACATTAGGGTTTTAATAAGATAGGGTCCAGCCCAATTGGGTTTGAACTTGCCCCTAGGGTTGAAAATCGGAGCTCTGATCTCTTTGAGGACTAAATCACCTTCTTTTAAGTTTCGGGACTTAACCTTCTTGTTGAATGCTCAAGATATTCTCCATTGATACCCCTAAACATGAAACAGTGCTCTAAGTCTCCTTTCATCAAACGGGAGTAACTTTTCAAATTTGTTCCTCTCCCATTCTATTTCGGGAATTCCACTCTCGGCCATTATTCTCAAAGTCGGGATTTCCAATTCGATAGGTAGGACTGCTTCCATTCCGTAAACCAAGGCATATGGTGTGGCCCCGGTTGATGTTCTAATCGATGTCTAATATCCCCAAAGCGCAAATGGTAGCTTTTCTGGCCAATCTCCACTTCCCTTTATCGTTTTCTAAAGGATTTTCTTCACATTCTTATTTACGGCTTCCACAACCCCGTTGGTTTGCGGTCTATATAGTGAGGATTTGTGACTAACAATTCGGTATTCCTCCAATAGATCGAAAACTTCTCCCTGAAAGTGGGAACTATTATAAAAAATTATCTCGTGCGGTACTCCGTACCAACAAATCAAATTCTCTTGGATGAATCTAGCTACTTGGGCAGCCTTCAGGACGGAGTAGGAGGTAGCTTCGACCCACTTTGTGAAATAATCAATTGCCACGAGAATAAACTCATGCCCATTTGACGCCATGGGTGTAACCTTCCCTATGACGTCAATTTCCCAAATTGAGAACGGCCAGGGCGAGATCATGTTATACAACTAAAATGGTGGTACATGCATGAGATTTACGTGGATCTGGCACTTTCGGTATCTCCAGACAAACTAATGGAAGTCTGCTTCTATGGTCATCCATAAATATCCTTGGAGCATTATCTTTTTAGCCAACATCTTCCCACTCATGTGAGGTCCGCAAACCCCTCTATGAATTTCTCTCATCACCTCGTGTCCTTTTGTGTCAATGTAGAGTTTATTAACTCCCAAATATCCTCGTATGTACAGTTTTCCCCCACAAATTATAAATTGTGCAACGAGTCTCTTGATAGCTCTCTAGTCCTTTTTACTGGCTTGGCTCGAATATTCTCCCTTCTCAATGAAATTCCAGATGTCGTGACACCATGGTAACCCATCATTGGTTTCTTGGGTCATAGCAATGTTGTTGATTATTGGTACATCCTTCTGTTGAATTTCCAAGGGCCTCATTCTTATCCCAGACGGTATATCTATCATTGATGCTAGAGTAGCCAAGGCATCGACGAATTTGTTCTGCAATCTTGTCACATGAATGAATATTACGCTTTTAAAGCAAGGGATCATTAGCTCTAGTTCTTGATGATACTAAACTAGATTTTCTTCTTTGACTTTCCGCTCTCCCTTTGCCTGGGATACGACCAGAGCTGAGTTTCCTATGACCTCCAACTTTCTTACCCCTAGTTCTAAGATGGCTTCCAATTCAGCTAAGAAAGCTTCGTACTCGGCCTGATTGTTAGTAACCTCAAAATTCAACTTAAAAGCCAAAGGTATACGAGAATCATCAGGAATAACAAAGAGTACCCCTATCCCATAACCGTATTGGTTTGCGGGTCCATCGAAATAGAGGGTCCATAGATCCTTCTGAATCTTTAGCACTTGCTCATCGAGAAACTCAAACTCAGGCTTTTCTTCTCCATTAATGGGGAGATAGGGCTAAGAACTCTACAACAGCTCTCCCTATTATTGATTTCCTCGTGACATACTGTAAATCGAAGTCGGCTAGCATCAGCAACCACCGTGCTAACTTTCCTGTTAATGCTGGCTTTTCAAAGAGGTACTTGAGCGGATCCATCCTTGAGATCAGAATGACACAGTATGCCAACATGTAGTGGCGTGGCTTCCTAGATGCCTGGACTAGCGCCCTGCAAGTCTTTTCCAAAGGCGTATACCGTCGTTCGCATTCGGTCATCTTCTTACTCAAGTAGTAGACATCTCTTTCTGCCTTGGCTTCGTCTTCCTGTGCAAGCATACATCCCATTGCTGAATTTGTCACTGATAGGTATAGTATCAAAGGATTGCCAAGTTCTAGTGGTGACAAAACTAGAGGGTTTTGTAAATGCTTATGTACGGCTTCGAAGGCATCCTGACACTACTGATTCCATTGAAACTTGGTCCCTTTCTTTAAGAGTTGGAATAAGGGTTCACTGGTAGTGGTTAGTTTGTCGATGAATCGGCTAATAAGCTGAACCTTTCCCAAGAAGCTCCTTACATCCTCGGTCTTCGGGGGAGGTATTTCAAGAATGGCCTTGATCTTCGAAAGGACTACCTCTATGCCTCACTGTGTGATCATGAATCCGAGCATTTTCCATGCTGTAACTCCAAAGGCACACTTCTGAGGGTTCAAGCACATCCTGTACTTTCTGATCCGCTCGAAGAATTTCCTTAGTGTAGAGACGTGTCCTTCCCGAGTTTTGGATTTTACGATCATGTCATCCACATATACTTCTACCTCCTTGTGTATCATGTCATGTATCAACACTGTTGCAGCCCTTTGGTAGGTTGCTCCCGCATTTTTCAGTTCGAATGGCATGACTCTATAACAATAGGTATCCCAAGGTGTTGTGAAGGTAGTCTTCTCTTGGTTTGCTGGAGCCATCAGAATCTGGTTATAGCCCAAAAAGCCATCCATGATGGATAAGAGCGCATTCTTGGCGGTGTGTTCTACCAAGACATCTATATGGGGGAGAGGGAAATCATCTTTGGGACTAGCCTTGTTGGGGACAATATACCCGGATCTTCCCATCTTTCTTCGGTATGGGGACAATATTAGCAACTCACTTCGGATACTCTGTAACTATGAGAAATTCGGTATCTAACTGTCTACTAACTTCTTCATTGATCTTAAACGCCCAATCTGGCCTAATTCTCTTTAGCTTTTGCTTGACAAGTTTGGCATCGAGATATAAGGGGATTTGGTGCTGTACAATGTCGGGGTCTATGCCAGGCATGTCTTCGTAGGACCTTGCAAAAATATCTTTAAATTCTTTTAATAAAAAGATTAGCTGTTCACGTTCCTCTAAAGATAGGGTGGAACCAATCTGTACCATTTGTGGATTATTTTCATTATTAAGATTTATCAAAATTGTTTCTTCGGTTATAGGTTTGGCTCGCATTTCTTATTCCTTTTCGATTAAGAACTTTAATTCTCACGGGATATCCTCTTTAAACTCGTTAAAATCTTCGGAATCGAGATAAGATATTTGAGACACAGCAAAGTAAGCAAAGTCTAATTTCATTTCATCAATTTCAAAAGAGATTACATCTTGAGACTCAAGATAGAAAGAGCTCAGGATGCTAGCAGATGCATTCCCGACAGACTCAATGTTAACTGACTTGATAAAGACAGATTCAACAGACTCCAACCCATTCGTTACATCATGTATAATAAAAGACTCAAAGGACTGACTCTTTTTCATTTTAGTTGCATCCATGATAAGCAAAGTGTGATCCGCAGGTGCGTCATCTTCCATCATCAGCACGTTTTGTCTTCGTCATCATTGCCTATACGCACCTAGGCTATTTCTTCATTAAAGAAAGACCCCATATCTCCTTCTTCACAAAGATCTGCCCAATCTGTCGGCATCTTTCCGGTGAAACTCATCTGCCAAATCTCAGCCTCTTCATCACTGTCAAAAAGCTGATGACTAAAAAAATTTCCCGTCCCAGCAACTTCTTGTTGGTCTTCTCTTCTATCCATGGTTTGGGGAACCCACAGTAAGAGAAATCGTCCCCTTCTTTGATGAAACGGCCATTTAGCGTTAGCTCATACTTTTTCATGCTTGATTTTTCTAGTTATGGCTTGTATCCCAGTCCGTATCCTTAGCGATTATGATTCACTGGGATCGGCTCTGAAATCTCTTACAGATACTTACCTAATCCCATGCCTAGAAAGTAGGACATTTTCTTCATCATAGCTATGACCCTTGGATTCACATAGTTCCCCTCATCATTCATAAGAACTTGTACAGCCTTGGTTTCGTCAAAAACAAATGCGTTTAGCAAGAAATCCTCCTCCCCGTGCTGGATCTCAAGAAGTGGGGTGGCATCACTGAGCGGGGTTGACAAGCTAGTTTCTCCCGACATAGTGATAGTTACTCCATCTTTGATCAGTTTTACATTTTCTTGTAGGGTAGACGAGACTGCTCTAATTGATGGGTCGTGTAGCCATGGCCTTCCCAGTAGCAGATTGAATGATGCTGGCACATCAAGGACATGAAACTCTACTTCACTTTCTAAAGCTCCCACTGTTACAGCAAAAGTCACCAATCTCAAGACATCTCTTTGCATGCTATCATACGCTCGTACCCCCTGTGCACTCATCTTGAAGTTTGCGTCTTTAATTCTAGGCAGTAAGCAGTGCTCAATGGGCATGCGTTGAGGGCAAAACCGTTGTCAACCAGAATAATCGGTACCCATTTCCCTAGACATTTTACGGTTATATGTAACGACTTATTCTGTGATAGCCCTTCTGCTAGAAAATCCATGTCACTAAAGGCAATAATACTGGACGATTTCTCGAGTACAAGCATAACAACCAGCTGGTTCGGAGTGCATCAATCGGTATGTCCACGTTGTTCAAGGCTTTCAGGATAACTTGTTGGTGTTTGTGAGATGCTACCAACAACCCCCAAATGCTTTCATTAGCTTGTGTCTTTTTAAGCTGCTTTAGAACTACATCTTCCTCTTCGCTATTTTGTCTCCCTGTTCTTTCTGCCTATTTCCTCGGTTCCTCTATGCCTCTACTTGGTTGCCCCTTCTCCAGTTATGCGGGTTTAAAATGTCTCTCACTCCTCGTTAGATGCTCTATCTGTTCTTTGGGCTCCCATAGTCCTTCGAACTGGTTAACCACTTCCCGAATCTCGACCACTGGGTATCCCTCTTCTCGAAAGGCCTAAAAATTTTCTGTCTCTTTATTGCTTCCTTCGTTTCCCTAGAAGTCTTCCTCAATTCCCATTATGTTTTGCAAAAACAAATCAGACTCTTCGCTGATTTCAGCCTCCAGCATAAAAAGTTGTGGCAGCGAGACTTCATCCAATGGGTCTTCATAACCATGTGGTGAGGGAGGGCCCCAAGGTTCCCACGGGCCTCCTTGGTCACATGGTTCTTCGGCTATCAGCTACCATTTCGGAACATCCTCTCCTTCATCATATTCTATATCTGTGAATTCTTGCTTGACCTCTTTCAACTCTCACATGTCGCTCTCTTCCTGAAAATCCCATTCGAGAGAACATGAGATAGGTCCCTCGAGTAGAGGTGTCCTCGGTTTTGACTCATGGAGAGAAATAATGTATATGGAAGGATCAAGCACAGGACTTGTGGTTCCCAACGGATTCACTTGGGGAGTACTTTTCTCTCCCACTTTCTGCTCCGTTTTCTCCTCAATTTTCGTACTGACTGGCAATTTCTCTTCTTGCTTGGTCTTACTATCAACATCCTTTTCCTTTAAAGATTCTCTATCTTTCTCCTTAGAGGACTCTCCTACTTCTAATGCTATTTTCCCTATTTCTTCCATTTTAAAACTCGAAATGGCTTCCCCATACCAAGCTGCCCCTTAATGCCAGGCTGTATCATCACTTGGGGTGGTCGAAACATGCCACTTGATGTTGATTCCAACCTCTTCCAAATTATCTAATGCCTCGAGGCAGGACATATCTTCCCATAGGCGTCTGACTTCTTCATCTTCTTCATTATTGGCAGGGGGAAGGGTTTCCTTCTCATGGATAATGAAAATCCACAAGATCAAAGAATCATCCTCAATTAAATCCTGGATAAGGTCGTCTAACCACAACACCTCCTGTCTGGATGGAAAATCTACAATCGGCTTCGATTCTGTTACGAAAACTATGAACTTCGTGGAATCAAATCATTTCAACTCTTCCTTGATGGCATTTACATTATGCTAGTTGCTATAATTCGGAAGGGGGTTGGTAGTAATGTTCGATTTCTGTACAACGGTGGGCGGAGGGATCACTTTGTTGTCAATCAAATCTTAAATTTTATGTCAAAGCTGCATGCAATTGTTAGTCAGATGTCCGTGCCCCTGTTGAAAGGCACAGTACTGGATAGGATTGTATTGGGGTAGCAAAGGATTTAGAGGCGGAGTCAGCTCCAAAGGCTTTATGAGGTCCCTCTCAATCAAATGGCTTAAGATGGATGTTAATGGCACGGTGAGTTGGGTGAAGGTTCTCTTCTGATTTCGGGGTAGATTTTGGGCGACCGGCTGAATAGATGGGCCTGCCTAATTTGGATTGGGGTTCAGCAAGTTCACTTTGTAACTTTTGCTCACTGCATTGGCAGCATTATTTTGATTACCGGCATACAGTTTTTGGATCGTTTGTTGACTCAGTTCTCCCTTTTTAATATCTCCGGACTGTAGAGCATCCTCTATTTGTACCCCTACATCAAAAATCTGCTCAATTGTCATCAATGGTTGCGTGAGCCGATACTTGCAAAATTTCGGTTGCAGGTTCTTCACTACCATTCTTACTTGTTCTTTCTCAGTGGGCTGACTCATCATCTTAGATGCTTTAGCCCTCCATCGGGTCAGGAATTCCACAAAAGATTTTTTGGCTTCTTATCGGGTGGTCTCGAGCTCCCGAGTGGTAACATCGAGCTGGATGTTATAGTTGTACTAATTGGCAAATGCGGTGGTGATATCCTCCCATGTTCTCATCTTGGCAGTATCTAAAGACGAAAACCATTTCTGAGCGGCTCCTGACAAAGATCGCTGAAAAAGTTGGGCTTTCAACTGGTTATTAATACCCATCGGTGACAAAGTCCCCACATACATTCTGAGATGAATCCTCGAATCCCCAGTACTATCAAATTTCTCCATATCAAGCATCTTGAATTTCTCGGGAAGTTTAGCATCGGGAAAGAGACAAAGTCCCTCGACATCCAACATGTACTCTTCGACACCTCGGGCTTTCCTCAAAATCTTCTCCAGCTTATCAACCTTATCAGACAAGATTGATTCTTTCGTGGCCAAAATTTTTGAGATCCCCAGTTGAACGGGCTGTGTAATAGTTACTTGCTGACCTCCCCCGGGTCCTACATTGTCATCCCAAATATCATTTCCTACTTTATCCTCTTGATCATTTGGAATAACCACATTGGGCTTCATGACCTGAGTCTGTAAGGCCTGAATTTGAGCCTAACACTGTGTCTGAAGTCTAACTTGATTTGTCATAACAGTACTAACCCCTTCAACTGTCCATTGTAATTTCAGAATTGCCCTCATCATGTCAGCCATGGTCAGTTCCAGGTCTGCCATCGACAATCTCAACAGGTTAATACGTCTGAGCATTTCGCTCGGAGATCGGGTCCAAGTGTGTGTAAGTTCTTTTCTATTTGAAGCTGTATAAGTTCTTTTCTATTTGAAGCTATGAGCCCGAGCCTCTGAACTGAAATGGCTTACACAAACCAAAAAACTCATTAGCCGGGCCTAGACTCAAACTAACTCACTCTCGAAAGCAGACTCATATGAACCGAAAAACTACCATGTAAACTCAAAATAACTCTCCCTCGATGACGGATCGGGAAAACAAAGGCTAACCGTAATTGAGGTGCTACTATACAAACAAAAGCATCTATAAAAAGAAAATCACATAACCCTAAAAGATTTATTGATCCTAAAAGAAGGGTTCTAGGAAGCTACGTGCTCATGAAAAGGTTGGTAGGTCTTCACTTAGTGTATCTTCTGAATAAAGTTGAGAATATACCTCCTAATGCTAGGAATGATGCAAGGTATCATCAAATGGTACGCAATAACTCTTTTTTTCACATCTATGGAAGCATTTGGCTAGAAAG
Organism: Heliamphora exappendiculata; assembly: GCA_034768845.1. Classification (NCBI taxonomy): domain Eukaryota; kingdom Viridiplantae; phylum Streptophyta; class Magnoliopsida; order Ericales; family Sarraceniaceae; genus Heliamphora; species Heliamphora exappendiculata. Next base: position 26,545 of record JAOTRH010310061.1, read on the forward strand.
CTTTCTGGCTTCCCCGACATAGCCCAGAGATAATGAACTAACCGAGGTATCGGGTAGGCAAAGCGGGGGTTTAAGAACCAAGCACACAAATATGAAAATACATATGCGAATACTGATGAAAAAGTTTATAATAAGAACCATTAACATTTCAAGTTAAGCCCTTTTTATGATTTTTTGAAAAACCAGTCCCTAGCGGAGTCGCCAGAAAACCTGTGGGCGTTTTCGAGGCGGGGTGCGGGTTGTGCTGGATATCTATCATTTTTAGAGAAATGTTCCTTTTTTGTTTAAAACAGAAAATTCAAGATATCCGAACGCATTTTTAAAACAAAATGGAGTCGCCAGTTGATTTTTGAGAAAAATCAAGAAAACCAAAAGAAGGCTGCGAGTCTTTTAAAAGCGTAACCAGAGAAAAAGAGAGTTCATGGGTTAAAGTACGAAAAGGGAAAGTATTAAGCACCCTTCTTGCCCAACGGTGAGATTGGCCTCTACTTTGTTAATGTTGGTTCTTATTATAAACTTTTTTAAAGGTAACATATACAGAGCGGGAGGTTGAAGAGAGTTCGAACAAAAGCAAACAATGAAGCAAAGCCTAACTACGCTTCTCAGGGTCGTACGATTTGGTTATTATGTCTAGATATGCCACATGTATAGTTTGAGTAAAGAAAAACAAAAAACATGTGAGTGAGTAATAAAATAAACAAATAAAGACCTAAGGGACATACAGCAAGGTTTAAGCTTCCATCATGCTATCAACAGGCTATACAAAATAAAAACAGAAAAGACTTGCACACCATGTTTGAGCTGCTGGATATACATAAAACTCACGGCTGAAGCAACAAATGTTGCAGCCGTGACAACATAAGTCACAAAACCTACAGTCATTATAAATATAGGGTAACCGCAAGCAACAAGCTAAAACAACCCACAACCGAGACAAATAGAATGTCGCAGCTATGTTTCTCAAGACTCCATAAAAGATATGAATGCAAAATATGGCTTAAAGGAGCCCCAAACATGTAGGATAAGTACGATGGATGCCATGGCATATTGATCTTAGACCAAGTCCACCATCCTTCATCCTCTATACAAATAATAACTCAAAACAGAATATAAAGGATACTAAAAAAAAGGAATACGATAAACACATTTCTCATGTTACTGGCGTCAACAAACCTTATGGCCGTAGTAAAAGTAGGTGACAACCGTGATAATCATAAAAATAAAGATGGCGGCTGTCGTAGAAAATGCGCGGCCTGTACGGTGTGGCTCGTAAAACACACAGTCGTGACATTGAAAGGTCGCGGCCGTTTGGGTTGTAGAACCACAGAACAAGCAGAAATGAAAATGAAAAGAACATGGACCATAGCCCATTTAATCTAAGCTAGATCTACTATTCATCACTTGTCAATAAAGTGAACCAAGATGCATGAGCATTAAATAAAATAAGAACAAGAAAGAAGACTATGAAATAAAAGAAGATCAAAGGGTTTCGAAAGCCTTATTTTACATCTTCAGTCTAAAAGAAATGTCACGGCCTAGGTAAATAAAGCACACGGTCGTACCTTGTATAGATCTGAAAATGACGGCTTGGTATAGAAATCTCACGACCGGTACTATTTTTGATAAAAAAAAGATGGCGGCTAGGATAAACTCCTCACGGCCATTGTTATTAGATTAAGAAAGCACACGGCCGTGTCATTGGAAAGTCACGGTTGTGAGATTCTGTGAACCTCTTAGGACTTCAAATGTGCTCAGTGTGCTTGTGGGTTCCGAAACAGAACGAAAACAATAACAAATATAGAAATAGAAAGTTAAGAGAACATTGTTTGTAAGGAGAAAAACTAGAATAAATAATACTTGTATTGGAATGGATGCTAAATAATCAATAAAATGAAGAAAACCTCACCCACGACACCCTTGGAGGAAAAATTGAGGGTTTAGAGAAAATTCATGGTTCCTATGGTTACCTCGTATGTATATCCACCTCGAATGGTCCCTTAAGATGAAGATGGGATGCTTTTGATCCAATACGAGGTCCGAGTACTCCTCTATGGCAAGCAAGAACACAAAAATGGCTTGGGAAGTATGAGATATTAGATGAGAATGAATTTTGGCAGAGTAAGGGTGTTCTGGAGCTATTCTTCTCTTCTTTGGCTTGGAAACGAGGCCTATTTATATGCAAAACGGGCAAGGCAAACCCTCTCTGGGATGCTTCCACCTATCCCAAAAGTGATAAGAGTAACAGCCGTCACCTTTTTGCTTTTTAATAGTTCAGGCCGTAACCTTTATTCTTTTTACAGTTCAGGCTGCTACCTTTATGGTAGCCAAATGCTGCAGCTAGAATACAAATGTCATGGCCGTTACATGAAAAGTAGCGGCCAAGATCAAAATGTGGCGGTGAGAATCAAATTATGGCGATCATTAGAAATTAAGGTCACGACTTGGGTTGCATGATGGTTTTCGTGTTTTCACTTGCTTAGGAGGATCTTTGAGCTTGATTCTCATTCCTTTATCATTTGGGCGCATTCGAGACGGGTCCCTAAGATTCAGCTTGGTTAGATTGGGGCGTCTATAGAAGTTCCTGAGCCAAACGGCCTCCTTGGCTGCTTTAGAAGCTGCCAAGTACTCGGCCTCCATGGTAGAATCAGCAATGCAGGACTGCTTGATACTCCTCCAACTTATAGCTCCACCTCTTAAGGTAAACACATAACTTGAGGTAGACATACGAGAATCTTTGTCTGACTAGAAGTTCAAATCTGTGTACCCTAAAGGTACTAGACTGTCTGCCTAGTAAGCCAACATATAATCCCTAGTCCTTTTTAGGTACTTGATTATATTCTTTACCACAATCTAATGCTCTTACCTTAGATTAGACTAATATCTGATAACCATGCCAATGGCAAAGAAGATGTCGGGTCTGGTACAAAGCATAACATACATTAGGCTTCCTACTGCCAAAGCATAAGGAACCGCCTTCATCTTCTCTACTCATCGGGTGTCTTAGGACACTGATCCTTAGATAAAGTGATTCCATGCCTGAAAGAAAAAAATCATTTCTTAGAATCTTACATGCTAAAATGAGTAACGATGTCTTCGATATACTTTACTTGTGATAAGCCCAGCATCCTTTGTTTTTGATCTCGCAAAAGCTTGATCCCAAGGATGTGACTGGCTTCTCCCAAGTCTTTCATATCAAACTGCCCAGATAGCCATATTTTTACCGAAGATAACACCACCACATCATTTTTGATGAGCAAGATTTCATCTACATAAAGTACTAGAAAGACCACCATGCTTCCGTGATGCTTCTTATATACACAGGACTCATTTGGATTTTGATCAAAATCATAACACTTTACGGCTTGATCAAATCGAGTATTCCAAGACCTCGATGCCTGCTTAAGTCCATAAATGGATCTCTTAAGCTTGCACAACATGTGCTCCTGGCCTTTTGCTATGAAACCGTCTGATTTTACCATATAGATACACTCGTCAAGACTTTTGTTAAGAAAAGCTGTCTTGACATCCATTTGCCAAATTTTGTAATTTAAAATGAGCCGCAATAGATAAGAGAATCCGAATAGACTTAAGTATGCCTTCCAGCGAAAAGGTTTCCTCATAATCGATTCCTTCTTTCTAAGTGAACCCTCTTACAACAAGCCTAACTTTGAAGGTTTTAACCTTCCCGTCTGCTCCTCTCTTTATCTTGTAGATCCACTTACATTCGATGGATTTTATCCCTTCAGGTGGTTCTACAAGTTCCCATACCTGATTAGAATACATAGATTCCGTATCTGAATTTATAACTTTTGCCACAAATCTGCATCTTTGTTCTGGAGTGCTTCATTGAAATTATAGGGTTCGCTATCCAATTCTGCGAGGATCTTGTCAAAAGACTCTCTCAAGAACATATACCGATCGGGTTGATGAATAACCCTCCTACTACGACAAGGCACTACCTACGTTTGTGTACTAGTAGTAACATGCTGTGCAGAATCAGAACCCTGTACACCATTACCCACATGCTTATCTAGCATGTTAATGGTAGCACCCTGATTTGGTTTAGGATCTGCACCTGTCCCGATAATCCTTTCACTACGACGAGACAATGGGATATCAGTGACTTGTGGTTGCTCTTCTGTTCTACTGGTATTTTCTCTCATTTCTTTCAAAATAATTTTACTTTTGAGCTTGTGGTCCATAATATAACCCTCTTCTAACAATCGGGTATTGGTGCTAACAATGACTTTATGATCTTTAAAATTATAAAATAAATCACCCTTCATTTTCTTGGGATACCCGATAGATGAAATAGACTTTTGTCATTGGTTTCAACTTACCCGCGTTCCCCTTCAGCACATGTGCTGGACACCCCTAAATCCGAATATGTTTTAGACTAGGCTTGCGCTGAGTTCACAATTCTGTGGGAGTAGAAGGTACTGACTTAGAAGGTACCAAGTTCAGAATATAAGCCGCTGTCTCTAATGCGAATCCTCAAAACGAATCGGGTAATTCTGAATAACTCATCATTGACCTTACCATCTCCATAAGAGTCTGATTCCTTCTTTCTGCTACACCATTTTGCTGCAGAGTGCCTAGTGCAGTCAACTGGGATATAATTTCCTCTGACGACAAGTAATCCCTAAACTCTCCAAAGAAGTACTCCCCACCACGGTACCCAGACGCTTCTCCGTCTCCGCCTTAAATTCTTTGAATTTCTCAAAGCATTCAGACTTACAGTGTATCAGGTAAATGTATCCATACCTTGAGTAGCCGTAAATAAAACTGAGGAAGTACTCAAAGCCACCTCTAGCCCGGATAGTCATAGAACCAGACACATCAGAGCAAACCATTTCCAACGGTTCTTTAGCTCTATAGCCTTTGGCCGAGAATGGCCTCTTGGTCATCTTACCCTCTAAGCATGACTCACAGACTAGAAGTGCCTCCACTTTCAATGAACTCAAAGGACCATCTTCGACCAATCTATTTATTCTTTTTAGATTAATATAACCCAAGCATAAGTGCCAAAGAAATATTTGGTTTATTAAAAAAAGATCATTTCTCTTATATGGTAAATTAGATATCTTATTCAATTCAGTCAGTTGCAGTGCAGTAGAGGTTGTAGTAGTAACATAAAGATCATCCACCAATATACCAAAACAGATAACTCATTTATTATCCTTAATAATCACAGAGTTATTAAAATAAACCAAATATCCGTCTTTAACTAATCTAAAAATGGAAACTAAGTTTCTTTCTAATGGAAGGTACATAAAGATAATCTCTCAATATTAAAATTCGATCTTTACTAAAATTGAGAGTGATATTTCTCACAGCAACTGCTGTCATCTATGTATTATTACCCATATATAGCTAAATTTTTCCACCACTAAATTGTTGGGTTTCATGGAACCCCTGTAATAAGTTGCAGACATGATTAGTGGCACCCGTATCTACACATTAGGTACCGGTAGATAACACTGCTAAACATGTTTTCACAACTAGTGAACAGAAACTACCCTAATTGTTCAACTTGCTGAGATAAACCGGACATTGCTTTTTTCAGTGCCGTGTCTGGTTGTAGTGAAAACATCTACCTTTCGACTTTTTTACGCCAATCTGTGGCCCACTAACTACCTTAGAAATCGTGCTACCTTGGTTCTAAACCTTTTTCTTCTTCTTGCCATTTAACCTAAAGGAAGAAGCCTTTGTTAGGGTTGGTATACTAAAAACTATATTTTTAGTATTTTATTTTATTTTTTTAATAAAATTAATTTTTTATTTTATGAGAATCTTTATGAGTAATGTATGTGTATTATTTTTTTAATGTTATGCATGGATGTATGATATTCTATATAATATTTAATCTAGTGTGTAGAGTACGATTTGCACACAGAAGATTAGATTTTAGGTTCTTGCAGAATATAAGTTTTTTATAATCACAGTTTAGATGGAAATGGACATACCATCGGTACGACTATAACACAAAGTTTTAGTAGGCATGTCTTGGTTACTGAGAGCAGATAATAGCGTCGTATATTGTTCCGACTCTCTGTGCTAGTACACTTTGTGTATATTGAACGGGACATTTGGGATAATTAGTTTTAACTGACTATATAAATTAATTCACACCCCAAGATTATTATAAATAGTGCTTGTCGTCTTAATTATGAAATAATTATTAATTTGCGTATATTTAATATTCGTTGTTTTGATTCATTAGAGGATGCGATCTTATATGGGTCTATATTCTCTGTGAGTTAGATAGCGATATTATTTGTATGGCGAATATTAATTATTGACGAAATCTACGTCCCAAAAAATAAGGATTGACAATATCCCCTTAAGAAAACTTATAAGTTTTGATCTGGCTAGTTTTGGTCGGGCCAAACCCTATAGGTGGATTTAATTATCCGGCGGTCAAATAAGTTAAGCGGAAGGAGTTTAAGAAATATCAAGATACTGAATAAATTACATTGTCAGTAATTAAATTTAATTGGTGGGTATTGAGAATCTTAATGTGGGGAGAAATTGTTAGTATTTAATAACAAGAGCTCAATGCTATATGGTCTTGAGATTATGGGTCAGAGTGCAATTATAGTTCTTTAGTGGTGTGAACTGTAATTCAGTATTTTATAGAAATTGCAGAAATCGTCGTTGGTTTTTCATAATTACAGATACCGCTATGAGATTTTCTTAATTGCAGAAATTGCTGATACGTGTCTACTTTCCATTAGAAGTCTTGCTCATAATTAATTCCCAGGTCTCTGCTGTTGCCCTATATATATGCGGGTAGGCTGAACCAGTTTTATAACTTGTCTTCTAATATTAAAGCTGTCCTGATTCTATCGGTACGAGTTCTCGGAGGATTATAGCCCACAATATATTTGGGAATCGCATAAGAAAATACAGTAAAAAATCTGATAGGAGCTTTAACTCTGATTCAAACTGAAGTTGAAGATTCGACCTATAAAAAGGTATTCTTCTAAATTAATTTTGGATGAACGGGTTTTATTTTGATCGTTCGTCATCAAAAGTTTGATCTTGAGCCCATTTTGGCGATTGTCCATCCAGTTAATTTTTTTTCGTTAATCATTTGCAAAAACATAGATTTTGGCAGTCTTGTCTCCATTAATTGGTATCATAGTCATTTTTTTTTTGGTTATCAGGGTCGGATAGTTTTAGAACTGTTGCTAGCTTTATTTTGCAGGCGTTCTAATCCCAGTTTTATGATTATCATTTATTTTTTTATGTTTAATTGAATTGTCTGAATGATGATTATTGTTTTAATCACAGGGGCTGACCGTGAGAGATTGAATGTGAGCCTTCGGGACATAGGATCAATGCAATGGTTAGTTTTATATTTTTAAATATTTATTTAGATTATTTGAGAAAATGTTCAACATGTTCAAGAACACGAAGAACGGAGGCGGCACCGGCGGTGGTTCGAATTTTAACAGGCCACAGATCGCGGAAAGTTTTTAATGATTTTTTTTAGTGAGTCTTTCTATAATATTTATGTATAAAAAATAGTAAAGAAAAATCACCAAAATAGCCCGATTCTGGCGGCTTTGCCGGCGGCAGTTTGGCGGCAGTTTTTATGACTTTTTGGACCATTTTTTGGATTATTTTTTGGAAATTTATTTATACATAAAATAGCAGTAAAACATACCTCAAAATACTATCAAAAACCAGAAAAAAAAACTAGGCCAAACAGTGCATTAAAAAAGAAAAAAATAGCAGCGGTTGTTTCAGGCGGCGACGGCACTACAGCAGCAGCTTCCAGGAAGATTTCCTTTTGGGCTGTTTTCGAGTAGACTTTTTAACAGAAGGATTCTACTTTTCAAAAGCTTTCCAACGATATAAAATACATCGAAAATGGAGTTTGGATGAGGCTAGAATGGCCTCGAGAAGTTGGCGGTTAAAGGCGGCGGCGCTGGGTGCGATGGCAGCAGTATTGGGTAGTGTTTTTGACAGTTTTTTGGGCTGTTTTTGAGCAGTTGTTTTCATAGAAAAATATTATTTTTCGAGATGTTTCTTTTGATATAAAGTACATAGAAAACTGAGTTCGGAAAGACGTCGAAAAAGCCCTGGGAAGTTGGTTGCGCAGTGCTGTTGCGGATAGCAGCATTTTTTGAAATTCGAACAATTTTTCTGGCTGTTTTCGGGTAGGTTTTTAGCATATTTTTTAACAAAAAATCTCATATTTCGAGAGCTTTCCAACGACATAAATCTCGTCAAAAACAGAGCCCGGATGAGGTGGCAAGAGCCAGTGGCAAGGCGGCGCCAGCGGTGGCTGGTGGTGGTCCGACAGTTTCTCTCTCCTGGGGTTGCTTTGTGTTAATTTTCTGATGTATACAAGACTGATATGATATATCAGTATATATTAGATAGTATCAGGAAAAGCCTAATGCAATCAGGACACTGAATAAAATACGAACAGGGATTGAAACAGCTGACTCTCTAAGGGAGACTGAAGCACCTCAGTGTTTCACTTGGATCAAAAAATTGGGATATATGCATATCATGTTTATATATATATATACTGCGTGGATGATTGCATATATGTTTTATTTATCCTGTTAATTTAATTAATTCAAAATTTTAATTTTAATTAAAATATTTTGTAATGAAAAATAAAATAAATTTTTTTTAATTAATTAATTTTAATTAAATGAAAAATTTTTAGATATTATAATTTTTACAAAATATCACGTTTAAGATGATTTTTAAAAAAATCGAATATCTTGGAATAACGTGGGAATTAATTTCTAATTTTGAATTAATTAAATAAAAAAATATTTAATCAAAATAAATTATTATTTTTTGAAAAATATGAAACAAAAAATGAAATAAATAAATACCTTTAATTACTACGTTAGCTAGAAAGTTGGAGGAAAAACTGTGCATTTATTAAATTTTATTTGTTACGTATTTAAACACGAAAAAATAGTTTGATAAATCAGAATCTTTAGAATTGTGTACATGGAAAAATGTTTGATTCTTTAAGATCGTGTATTTTTTGAAATCAATAAATTTATTTTAATTAAACAAATTTTTATAACATTCAAAAATATTTTAAAAATCTAAGTGGGAGAGAGAATTTATTCACAGATGAATTTTGCGGTCTCCATCACTAGTTTGTAGACGATGCAATTAAATCCTACGTGTCGACAGTAAGGCCTTCCTCTCCAACGGACAGATTAATTACGATATCGCCAGCACAAATCTCATTTAGGGATAATTGTGGATAATTGTTAGTGTGAATCGCTTCTCCATCTGAATGGTTCATTGCGAATCAATTAATTTAGGATTAGATTATGGTTAACACTTAACTGTATATAATAGTATTCTCTCCATCTGAGTCACTGCTATTATATATTGGACCGAAACTATGTTAGTTATTTAATTTTACTTGGCGTGGTCAGTTGCCTAGATAGTAAAATTAAAAGAAATTAGCCTGTCTGGTCTTATAAAGGATAGTAAACGTTCTCCCATCGAGGCGTGCTATTCTCAGGTTACCAGGCTGTTGGTGAATTAATTTTAAAACGGTAGAAAAAACCAAATTAAAATAAATTTAAAGTTTTGCTCATCATAATTAATAGTTTTTTTAATTATGTGATTCTTAAGAGTAAAACGACTTTCAACCCACTCGCTTTAATACTCAAAAAAAATAAACTAACATGACTGAATTTTGTTGACTAGAAATGTAACTTGGATATAGTTTTAACTACAAATGGTATTCTTTCATTACCAGAAAATGTGTTTGTTTCTGAAAAAAGTTCTTCCACTTGGTCGAAAGGCATGAAAAAGAAAAATTTTTAGAAACAGAGAGACACGATTTCTAGGGTAGTTAGTGGGCCACGGACTGGTGTAAAAAAGCCGAAAGGCAGATGTTTTCACTATAACCAGACCCGATACTAGAAAAAGCTATGTCTAATATTTCTCAAAAGGTAGAACAAATAGGGTAATTTCTGTTCACTGGTTGTGAAAACGTGTTTAGCGGTTTTATCTACCGGTACCTGGTGTGTAGATATGGGAGCCACTAATCATGTTTGTAATTCATTGCAGGGGTTCTAAGAAACCCGACAACTTAGTGATTGGGAGATTTACCTGCTTATGGGTAATAATACAAAGGTAACAGCAGTTGCAGTAGGAGATGTCACTCTCAGTTTTAGTAGAGATTGGGTTTTAATATTGACAGATTGTCTTTATATACCTGCCATTAGAAGAAACTTAATTTCTATTTTTGGATTGGCTAAAGACGGATATTTGGTTTATTTTAATAACTCTGTGGTTATTAAGGATAATAAACGGATTATCTATTTTGGTACATTAGTGGATGATCTTTATATTATTACTCCAATCTCTCCTACACTATAATTGACTAAAACGGATAATACATCTATATTACCATATAAAAGAAAGTTTTCTTCTTTAATGAACCAAACGTTTCTTTGACACTTACGCTTGGATCATATTAATTTAAAAAGGATAAACATACTGGTAGCAGATGGACTTTTGAGTTCATTAGAAGTGGAGGAACTTTTAGTCTGTGAATCTTGCTTAAAGGGTAAGATGACCAAAAGGTTCTTTTCGACCAAAGGCTATGAGCTAAAGAACTGTTGGAGCTGGTTCATTCTGATGTGTGTGATCCAATGACAATCTGAGCTAGAGGTGGCTTTGAGTACTTCGTCGGTTTCATTAATGACTACTCAAGGTATGGATACATTCACCTGATGCACCGTAAGTCTGAATGCTTCGAGAAATTCAAAGAATTTATGGCAGAGGCGGAGGCGAAGACGCGTCTGGGTAAAAGTATCAAATCACTGCGATCCGACCGTGGTGGGAAATACCTCTTTGGAGAGTTTAAGGATTACTTGTCATTAGAGGGGATTACATCCTAGTTGACTACACCTGGCTCTCCGCAGCAGAATAGTGTAGCAGAAAGAAGAACTAAGACTCTTATGAAAATGGTAAGGCACATGATGAGTTATTCAGGTTTACCCGAATCATTTTGGGGGCTCGCTTTAGAGACAGCAGCTTACGTTCTAAACTTGGTACCTTCTACTCCCACAGAATTGTGGACTGGGCGTAAGCCTAGTCTGAAACATATTCGAATTTGGGGGTGTCCAGCATATGTGCTGAAAGGGAATCCGGGTAACTTAGAACCGAGAACATAATTCTATTTCTTTGTAGCATATCCCAAGGAAACGAAAGGTGGTCTGTTTTATAATTCTAAGGATCAGAAGGTCATTGTTAGCACCAATGCCCAATTCTTAGAAGAGGATTATATTATGAATCACAGGCCCAAA
>JAOTRH010310171.1:0-16102 GCA_034768845.1 Heliamphora exappendiculata
TTTGTCATCCTAGCCTTCACACTATCGCCACAATGCAACCCTAGCCTCCATCATCCCGAAACCCTAGCCACACCGTCGAAACCCTTTTGGCGACCCTCTGTCCCTTTCACACAACCACTGTCGCCAACCTTAACCCACCGAAAGCCATTTTTGCCCACCTAAACCTACCAAAAACCACCGAACAACACAGTAACCACCCTTCGTCCCTTGTAAACCCAGTTTCGCCCTTCATCGACCCTCGACAACCCTTCCACAGTCACCACCGACCACCGAAACACCACCGCCGACCACTATCGCCCTTCGTGGACCCTCGTTGACCCTTTCACAGCCACCGCCGACCACCATTACCCTTCATTGACCCTTATTGACACTTTTACGGCACTCGCCAACCACCACAAACCCTCCGACCCTCACCACACCTTTGCCGACCCTCTATCTCTCTCGCTACACCTCTATTTGCCTCCCTTAGCTGCAATCCTGGTAACCTTAGCTCCTCTAGGTGATCTTTTCTTCGCCAACCGATCAGTGTAAGGCTCTCCCACCTCTTTGGTTCACCTTCAACTAGTCTAGTCGCACTAAAGAATGATCCTTACTACTATTTTGAGGGTCTCAAAGCTACCACAGTTTGTTTACATTTATAAGGATAATTTAAAGGTATGTTATGTGATCCATTTGTGATTGATTAGAGTTGTGGTTGGGTTCTATTGCATGTTAGTGTGATTAGTCATGGTTCCTTGAGATTGATAGCCTGTGATGTCGACGGAGAGTTCTACTAGAGTTAGTGACTCTCAAACGAGTATAGATAAACAAGGAACTGATAGACAAGGAATTATGGATGTATTTTTGTCATGCACACGATTAGTGGATTCAAAACTGACTAGACCACAAACATGTGTTATGAAAAAAAGAAGGTATTGTTAGAATTGAATGTATGAAAAAGGAAGATCATGTGCTCGAAGATCCTCCTGAGAAGGGAACTAACGAGTACAAAAGATGAAAGTGTGATGATGCACGATTACTCAGTAAAATGTTAAATTCAATGGAGTCTTCTGTTGAGGTTTTGGTGGCCAATACCACAACTATTCGTGAGGTGTGGACCATCCTCGAGGAGACATTTGCCTCGACTAATATTTATCAGACTATACGATGTGATACAGGGTATCTTTAAAGTACAATAGGGTGAGCGCCCTTTCTTAGAATATTTCACAGAGTTCAAGATATTAGCAAATGAGTATGACCGATTGGTACCGTTTACCAATCGATATGAGGTCTTCAAAGAACAGAGGATGCAATCCTTGGTCATTTGTTTTCTAGCTGGAATGAACCAGCAGCTTCACTTAGTACATTCCCAGATCTCGGCTGGGTTTGATATTCCTTCTTTATCTGAGGTCTTCAAAATGATGAGCAGAGCAGTTAGTCATGAAGAGCCTTGTATTATTGCTGCTGACCAGAGTGATCATACAGCCCTAGGTGTATCTCGTGGAGGAGGTTGAGGAGGATTTTGAGGTAAAGGTCGAGATAGGGGTCGTGGTGATGGAGGTCGAGATATAGGCTGTGATGGAGGAAGAGGTAGAGGTAGAGATGGACGTGACACTAGGTTCTGCTACAATTGTGGAGAGCAGGGACATTTACAAAGCTCGTGTTGAAAGTTACGTGGGCAGCCTACATCATCTGTGGCTAATGCCGTAGCCAATTATGATACTCCATAATCTTCTTCTGAGAGGAGAACTATAGATATAACTCAGGAGGAATATAACTAGTTCATCTAGATAAGGATTGGGAACACAGCCGATGCTCCCTCAGCCACAGTTGTAGGGAACCCCGCTACGTGTATGGCCACTCTCAGATCGTGGGTGATCGACTCAGGTGCATCTGCGCATATGACACACTCCACAGGTACTTTTTTGTCTTATCAGTTGACCCCTAGACACAGTGGGGTTATTCTTGCTAATGGCAGAACCTTGGAGGTAAAAGGACAGAGAGTAGCTGCTTTATATCTATTACTTACCCTTTCTAATGTTTTACATACTCCTGCTAATCCATTTTATTTACTAACTTTGAGTCAAATTACAAAGGATTTGAACAGCTCTGTAACATTCTTTCCTACTCATTGTATTTTTTAGGAACTAGCTTCAAGGAATACTATCAATAGAGGACGAGTGGTTGGTAGCCTGTATGTGTTGGATGAGATTATGGATGTTGCATGCTCGGGGAGATCGTCTCAGACTCTAGATATATACTGTCGGTTAGGTCATCCTTCATTGCCTAGTCCGAAGAAACTATGTCCCAATTTGAGTAATGTTACACAGTTAGAGTGTGACTCATGTCAGTTTGCTAAGCACGTGCATGTGTCATATGTGTCCAAGAATAATAATAGAACAATGAGTCCTTTCTCTTTAGTTCATTCAGAAATCTAGGGTCCATGTCATGTTTCCTCTTTGTTTAGATTTGGTACTTCATAACTTTTGTTGATGATTATTTTCAAATTACATATCTTTATCTTATGAAGAAGCGGTTTGAATTACCTACTATTTTCACTATATTTTGTAATGAAGTCCAAACCCAATTTGAAAAAACTGTTCAGACCCTACGAAGTGATAATGGGGGTGAGTACATTGATGGAGTGTTAGGTACATACCTGCGTACACATGGGATTAATCACCAGATGTCATGTCCTGACACACCACAGCAGAATGAAGTGGCTAAGAAGAAGAATAGACATCTCTTGGAAACTGCACGTGCTCTAATGTTCTAGATGAAAGTTTTCAAAGTCTTATGGGATGAAGCTATGTTGATAGGATACTACCTTATTAATAGATTGCCATCCTCGGTTTTACATGGTACTACACCCTTGTCAGTTTTATGTCCTCAACATATTCCATTTTCATTGCCACTCAAGATTTTTGGGTATGTTTGCTATGTGAGAGATACCCGACAGTAAGTGACCAAGCTAGATGCTCGTGCAGTAAATTGTGCTTTCATGGGATATCCTAAGACACATAAAGGATATCATTGTTATAGTCCGGAGTTGTGACAGTTTATAATTTCCCAAGACGTGATTTTTGTTGAATCTGATTCATTCTATGGCCTAACTACTACACCTTCCTCCACAGTTGATGAAGGTATAGAGCGATTTCTGATGTATCGTTCTTCCACTAATTTATCAATGATAACTTCTCCTGCTGCCAGTTCTCCGGTTGATATTACCGAGGAGCCTTCTCCTGCTACCCCAGCTTCACCTGTGATATCATCATCCTCAAAATTATCGTCTTCCCCAGGCCCCACCACCTCTCCTCTAATTGAATCAGTATCTTCTCAAATGGATCTAGTCCCTGATCAGGTAAGTGATCCTCCTATTGCTTTATGAAAGTTTTATCGTAGTTGTCGAGATTACCCCATTTATACTACATCTTATCATGGTTTGCCCGCCACTGTTCAACAGGGCATTACTACACTTGATCAGCATACTTTGCCTTGGTCTGTTGTAGATGCTCTTTCTCATCCAAGTTGGTGCAAGACTATGTTTGAGGAGATGAATGCCCTTGAGACTAATCATACGTGGGACTTGGTGAGTCTTCCCCCTAGTAAGATAGCTATTGGTCGTAAGTAGGTATATACTATCAAACTACATTTTGATGGCACTCTTGAGTAGTTGAAAGCCCGTTTAGTAGCCAAGGGCTATGCTCAGACGTATGAACTTGACTACTTTGATACCTTCTCTCCCGTTGTCAAGATTTCTTTATGGTGATTTGGAGGAAGAGGTTTATATGGAGCAATCACCCAGTTTTGTTACTCAAAGGGGTCCCCTAATCAGGTCTGTCAATTGCAGCACTCATTGTATGGTCTGAAGCAGTCTCCTAAAGCATGGTTTGACAGTTTTAGCTCAGTTTTATAGGAGTTTGGCCTTCGACAGTCTACAAAGGATCACACGGTATTCTTTCGCCATACCTCAACTAGTTGCATATTACTCGTAGTGTATGTGGATGACATTTTTATTACTGGTAGTGACAATAGGGGGGATGTTGCACTTAAATTATTCATGGGCACCAAGTTTCAAATGAATGATCTTGGTGAACTACAATATTTTCATGGCATTGAAGTAACTAAGGATATGGAAGGGGTGTTCATTTTTTAGAGGAAGTATGTTCTTGACATTTTGGCGCAAGCAGGGTATATAAATGCTAAAGGAGTGGACTCCCATATGGAATCTATTATTAAGCTCGAGCCAAAAAAATGAGCCATTCTTCCTGACCCTGAGCAATATCGATGGATAGTGGGCCAGCTTAATTATCTCACTTCAATAACTCATCCAGACATTGCTTATCCAGTGAGTGTAATGAGTCAATTTTTATCTTATCCCCGTGTTCCCTATTGGCAAGCGATGTTACGTATTCTTCGGTACTTGCACAAAAATTCAGATAAAGGCATCCAATTTTCTAATCATGGACATATGAGAATGAAAAGATACTCGGATGATGATTGGGCTAGATGCACATTTGACAAAAGATCCGCATCTGGTTATTCTGTCTTTGTCGGTGGCAACTTGGTTTTCTGAAAGAGTGAAAAGAAGAATATTGTATCTAGGTCTAGTGTAGAGGCGAAGTACTGAGCTATAGCAATAGCAATTATAGAGATTATGTGACTTCAACAGTTTTTTACAGAATTACACTTTCCTCTTAGTGGTTCTACCAAACTCTGGGTTGATAATATCTCTACTATTCGTATCGCCACAAATCCAGTATTTCATGAGAGAACGAAACATATTGAGGTTGCCTATCATTTTGTTCGTGACGAATACCAGAAAAGAGTTGTCACATTTGGGTCTATTCCTATAGGTGAACAAGTGGTAGATATTTTACCAAAGTATTACCGGATCCGCATGTCTCGTATTTATGTAATAAGCTGGGTATGGTTGATATATATGCTCCAATTTGAGGGAGGGTGTGAGACTCTGACCCTTATCTTTTGAGTTGTTTATATACGTGACGCTTTTATTCCAATATATGAACAGCATCGATGCATGGTTTATGCTTTAAAGTTGTAGAAAAGCATGTGTAGATGTGTTACACGCTTTCTGGGGTTTGGTATGAGCTCTTTTGGCATGTGTTTGGACCAAAAATCATGTTTTCTTCACAAAATCGAGACCAAAACCAGAACAGAAATTTCAGTAGCCTTTTTCAGGGGTTCGGTCGACTGGGGGGATAGGTTTGGTCAACTGAACTGGTTTTTGGGAGTTCGGTCGACTGAACTCCTTGGTTCGGTCGACTGAACTGGAGGCGATTTGCGAGTTTTGAGGGGCTTCAGTCGACTGAAGCTGGCTCTTCAGTCGACTGAACTGCCTTTTTGGGATGTCTATATATATTCCCAGGGGCTGGAGTGTTTCGAAAGGCTTATTCTTCCATTCACTCTTCCTTCTCTCTAGCTTTGAGGGCCCAGGTTGGACCTTAGGATTGATTAGTCTTGCTTTTAGGCGTTTGGATTAACATACTTGGGAGCCATGTTAGAGACGCATTTCGCAGATGTGATTTCTAGCAAGAAATCTGAGTAGGTTATTCAGAGTGACAAGTCTTTCTTATTGGTTCTCCTCGGTAGGTGAGATATGTTACGACATCATATTATGTGGCTATGTGTTAGCATGCTTATTTGTCTTTTACGATAGCAATAACATGTTATATGGATTCTTATCCTGTTATGTTGCTTTTGCATAGAGTTATGTCCATGCGAGGGGGACGAGGCTGAGTTCGAGGCCATAGCCGTGGTTCTGGCCAAAGAGACGTTCTAGTCCCAGA
Source organism: Heliamphora exappendiculata (assembly GCA_034768845.1). Classification (NCBI taxonomy): domain Eukaryota; kingdom Viridiplantae; phylum Streptophyta; class Magnoliopsida; order Ericales; family Sarraceniaceae; genus Heliamphora; species Heliamphora exappendiculata. The sequence goes on from JAOTRH010310171.1 coordinate 5,790, forward strand.
TGTTGGGGATGCTAATGGACCCCCAAGGACCCGTTGTTGAGGGAGATCTGTTGCGTGAGATGGTCGGCTCCATCTGGCAACTCGTTGAGGCCACTAGGGGCAGGGAGAGTGTACCTGAGCCGAGGGCGACGGTTGCGATGCGTGATTTTTGCCGTCTTGACCCTCCTACCTTTTTTGGGGATCTCAATCCCACGGTTGCCACTGAGTGCCTGGAGCTGGTTACTAGGATCCTTGACTCGCTTCAGATTGAGGAAGATGATCTGAGAGTTATATGTGCCACCTTGCAGCTGAGAGGGAGTGCTCATATGTGGTGGAAGTTTGCCAAGACCACAGTGGCAGGCACCTAGGATGCATTCACGAAGGTATTTCTGGAGAAATACTTTCCAGCGACTCTGAGGGATCGCTACAGAGAGAACTTCCTATTTTTGACACAGGGGACGATGACAGTGCTTGAGTACGAGGTTGAGTTTACTAGCCTGTCCAGATTTGCATAGGTGATCATACCTACTGATGAGTTTCGTGCGAAACGGTTCGTGAGGGGTTTGAGACCCGCTATCTGAGACAGAGTGTCTGCACTCTGGTTGTAGGTTTTTACAGAGTTAGTGGAGACCGCCATGAAGGTGGAGGATACTCTGAATGAGACGCACTGAGACAGAGACAGTCGGGGACAGCAAGGTGGGGGATACTCACAAGATCAGGGGCGCAGAGAGAACAAGCGTCGGTAGACATCTAATCCGAGTTCACATCTAGTGTGGTCGTATCCGCCCCAGTCTTCTGTATCCACGCCTCCCGTAGTTTCAACAGAAAGGTTAGATCAGAGAGGACCCCTTTATCACAGATGCCAGTGGCCAGGGCATCGCGCGACTGAGTGCAAGAGTGCAGCACTTGTTCAGGCATAGTCACAGTCGCAAGAATAGGGGAGAGGGCCAGTTATATGTTTTGAGTGCGGCCAAGCTGGGCACATCAGGAGGGATTACCCCAGAAGAGGAAGCATTCAGAGCACCGCAGGAGTACCAGCTGTTCCGTCAGGCCAGGGGAGACAGATGTATTCACAGCCTAGAGCTCAGATGTCCTGATTCGCAGAGGGAGGAGCTTCGGTACAGTCGGGCCGACATTCTACTGTTCAGGGCCACAGTGGACCGACCAGAGCTTACATTCTTATTGAACCCAGTTCTTCCAGAGCATCGGTCGTACCCGATGCTGCTGCTACCACCTCCGTGATCAGAGGTACTCTTCTAGTCTTCATATCACGGGCCAGTGTTCTTATCGACACTAGAGAATCATTTTCGTTCATATCTGCTACTTTTGCATCTGCTTTGAGGTTAGAGATGGACTGGTTGGGTAGTACCTTGTGTGTAGAGACCCTAGTGAGTGGGAATGTGAAGTTGAGCCTTGCTTGTAGATCCTGCGTGTTGGACGTCGCCGGTCGTTACTTAGAGTTTGACCTTGTTATTCTAGACATGACTGCATTTGATGTCATCCTAGGGATGGACTGGCTGACCACCTATCATGCCTTTATCAATTGCGATCGACGGAGGGTGACGATTTATACATCAGCAGGAGATTGTTTCTATTTTATGGGAGATCGGGATGAGGGTTTGATGTCCTTGCCCAGTGATGTGCGGAACCAGGGCAACCTGGGTTTTCTTTTCTCAGCTCTCATGTTGAACGAGGAGGTAAGAGTTCGAGGAGAGTTACCTTCGGTGGTGTGTAACTACTCAGATGTTTTCCCTGACGATCTATTTGAGTTTCCACCGAGCCGTGAGGTAGAGTTCTCTATTGATCTAGTTCCTGGAGCTGCTCCTATATCTATACTATCCTATCGCTTTGCACCAGCTGAGTTGTGTGAACTTAAGGTTCAGTTGCAGGAGTTGCTTGACAGAGAGTTTATACGCCCGAGTACTTCACCATGGGGAGCTTCTACTCTTTTCGTGAAGAAGAAGGATGGATCGTTGCATTTGTGTATCGATTACAAGAAGCTAAATCAGGTCACAGTGAAGAACAGGTATCCAATGCTGAGGATAGATGACTTATTTGATCAGCTGAGGGATTCGAGCTGCTTCTCAAAGATAGACTTGAGATCAGGATGTCATCAGCTGAGGATTAGGGACGAGGACATAGCGAAGATCGCCTTTAGGACTCGCTATGGTCACTACGAGTTTATGGTTATGCCATTCGGTCTGACGAACGCACCTGCTACATTCATGGGTTTGACGAACCAGATCTTTCATCCTTACTTGGATAGTTTTGTAGTAGTGTTGTGGATGATATTATGATATATTCACCCACTAGAGAGGCACATGATGATCACCTACGGATTGTGCTACAAACTCTGAGAGAGCATCGCTTGTACGCAAAGTTTGGGAAGTGCGAGTTTTAGATGTCGGAGGTGAGATTTTTAGGACATGTAATGTCGATTGGCGGAGTAGCTGTGGATTTGTCAAAGACTGATGCTGTGACAGGTTGGGAGCGACCGAAGAGTGTCTTTAAGATACGCAGTTTCCTCGGTTTGGCAGGCTACTACAGACGGTTCGTGAAGGACTTTGCTAGACTTGCTGCACCGATGATGTGATTGACTCGGAAGGGAGTTGCGTTTATATGGAGTGAGTCCTGTGAGTCAGCTTTCCAGGAGCTGAAGACGAGGTTGACTAGCGCACCAGTTTTGATCATTCTAGAGTGAGGCTTGGGATATACTGTGTACAGTGATGCTTCACACGACGGCCTTGGATGTATTTTGATACATGGAGGTAAGGTCGTAGCCTACAGTTCTCGACAGTTGAAGATGCATGAAAAGAACTACCCGACACACAATTTGGAGTTGGCAGCTATAGTCTTCGCCTTGAAGACATGGCGTCACTACCTGTATGGTGAGCATTTCGAGGTTTTCTTCGATCATAAGAGTTTAAAATACTTATTTTCGCAGAAGGACCTGAACTTGCGCCAACGACGGTGGATGGAGCTTTTGGAGGGTTATGATTTCGATTTGCAGTATCATCCGGGGAAGGATAATGTTGTGGCAAACGCGCTTAGTAGGAGATCTCACAGGTCATTAGCTTCTGTGGCTATACGTGAGTGGGACATGCTTGCAGATGTTGGGGAGTTTGATTTGTGCCTCAGGGAGATCGCGACGGGGGCCACCTTATTTTCTGTAGTACTCGACCAGTGTTGATAGCACGTGTGCTAGAGGTTCAGCAGGTGGACCAGGAGGCTCAGATGATACGAGACCGTGTTACTAGTAGCGAGGATACAGCAGGATGAATTGTGGGTTCTGATCAGAGTTTGAGATTGGCAGGCAGGATGCTTGTGCTAGAGTCATGCCGAGTTGATCTATTACGTGAGTGTCATCACTCTCGTCTTGTCGTGCAACCTGGAGGCACGAAGATGTACCATGACTTACGTCGTCAGTTCTATTGGACAGGGATGAAGAGAGACATAATCGAGTTTGTTTCCCGATGTCTCACCTGTCAGCAGGTAAAGGCAAAACACCAGAGACCGGCAGGATTGCTATAGTCGTTGCCTATATCAGAGTGGAAGTGGGAGCATGTCACGATGGATTTTGTGTCAGGACTTACTCGGTCACCTAGGGGACACGACGCCGTGTGGGTTGTGGTTGATAGGTTGACGAAGTCTGCACACTTTCTCCCCATCCGAGTAAGGGATTCGGTGGAACAACTGAGTAGCTTATACGTTAGGGACGTAGTTAGATTGCACGGAGTGCCAGTATCTATTGTTTCAGACCGAGACCCGCGCTTTACATCGCACTTTTGGCAGAGTCTTCAGAAGGCCTTGGGGACGAACTTAACGTTCAGTACTACTTTTCACCCCCAGACGAATGGCCAGTCATAGAGGACTATTTAGATTCTGGAGGATATGCTGAGGTCTTGTGTCCTTGAGTTTAGAGGTTCGTGAGAGGATCATCTACCATTGGCAGAGTTTGCATACAACAATAGCTATCAGTCCAGTAATAGGATGGCACCGTATGAGGCTTTGTATGGTAGACCGTGCAGATCACCCGTGTGTTGGACAGATGTGGGAGAGACCACAGTCTTGGGACCCGACATGGTGCGAGAGACGACAGAGAAGGTTACTGTGATTCGCCAGCGCCTATTGACAGCGCAGAGCCGTCAGAAGAGTTATACAGATCAGAGGAGGCGACCTTTGGAGTTTGAGTGGGGGATCATGTGTTTCTGAAGGTCTCGCCATGTAGAGGTTTGATGAGGTTTGGTCATAGCGGGAAGCTATCGCCGCGCTTCATAAGACCATTTGAGGTCCTAGACAGGGTTGGAGAGGTTGCTTATTGTTTGGCTTTACCACCTCAGTTAGTATCTGTACATAACATGTTTTACGTTTCTATGCTTCGGAGGTGTGAACCTGATCCTTCACATGTGTTAGATTGGGCTGAGCTGCGGATTGATGAAGATGCCACTTATGAGGAGCGTCTAGTGAGGATTCTTGATACGAAGGAGCAGGTGTTGCAGGGCAAAACGATCGCTTATGTTAAGGTCTTATGGCATCATCATGGAGCTGAGGAAGCTACGTGGGAGCTCGAGTCTGGGATGCGTGCTGGATACCCATATCTCTTTATCTTGTGACCTTGTTGCAAAATTTAGAGACGAAATTCCTTAAGGGGGGAGAGAGTTGTGAGACCCTGACCCTTATCTTTTGAGTTGTTTATATACGTGCTACTTTTATTTCAGTATATGAATAGCATCGATGCATGGTTTATCCTTTAAAGTTATAGAAAAGCATGTGTAAATGTGTTACACGCTTTCCGGGGGTTGATAGGAGCTCTTTTGGCTTGTGTTTGGACCAAAAATCATGTTTGCTTCACAAAATTGAGACCAAAACCAAAACAGAAATTCCAGTAGCCTTTTTGTAAAGTTCGATCGACTAGAGGGTCCAGTCCGGTCGACTGAATCGTGGATCTTGAGTTCGGTCGATTGAACTCCCTAGTTCGGTCGACTGGACAGTGTTAAATTTGATTTTTTATAAATAGACTAGTGGAGGAATTTTTGATACAAAAACATTTCTTCAAGGCTAAGAAACCCTTTTCTCTGCCTTCTCTCTAGCTTTGAGGACCCGGGGCTTGGTTTGTTGTTGATTCCTTCGTGGATCCTTGCTATCAGGGCCGAGGGGTTCGCATCTGGTCCGGTTAGATCCTCGTTTTGATGCCGTTTAGTTTTGAGACGTCGAGTTCTTGATTCTACAAGGTAGGATTCTAAACCTACTACTGTTATGAGGGTGTTATATGCAGTTATACTTGTTTTCACCGGGTAGAAATGCATGAAATACTATTTACATGTTTTAAACCGTGGTTTTTGAGTAAAAGTAAGTTTTTACGCATTTTCTCGGTTTTTATATATGATTCGGGTGTGTTGACATCCGTGGTTTTCAAACGAGGTATTTTGTGAAAACGGTGAAAAACGTGATTTTGGAGGTTTGGAGCTAACCCGCGCGGTTGAGTCTCACCCTTTTAAATGTTTTGTTGGAAATGGTTTTAGATCTCCATTTTGATGGATTGGATCTCTTTTTATACATTTGTGGTATAAATCATTTTGCGGGTTTTCGTAGTTGAGTTACGGTGGGTTTTTAAATGTTCTCCTTAGATGTACCGTGACAGTGGGTTTGGTTGAGTTGGGTTTCCATTGCTCTTCGGTGTAAGTCCGAAAATGTGCGCAGCGTAGGTGCTCTGTACATTCGGGTTAGTGCCCGTAAATTGAGTGTGGGTGCTCTGGACCCTCGGGCTCAGGTCCAGTAAATTGAGTGGTTGTGTTGGGTTCTCTGTACCATCGGGTTCTGCCCGTAAATTGAGTACGTTTTCGTGACTCCGTATGAGCTTGTTATTACCAAGTCTGTCGGTTCAGGGTAATGGACGAGAGTCTATAGTTGTCACCTTTATCGGTATGGCAGAGTCGGTACATAGGATTACATTTTATCTTTCTCCTCAGTTGTGTGATCTGAGTCGAGCTTACTGTTTATTTACAGTTTTTCCTTAACTGTGACATCATATCTATTATGATGATATGCATTATTTGAAGGATGAAAAATGTGGGGTTTTTTGAGATAAAACCTTTTTGAGACTCGTGATAGTCTAATGTAAAACTTGTGATTTTGGAAGGAAAAGTTTTTTGGCTCCCGTGGTTGAGTCCGTGTGTGTATAGTTGCATAGCCTGCTTTACAAGTTTATTGTCTATATTCTATTGGGTTTTGGCTCACGGTGTGGGATTTTGCTGTAAAACCTTTTTAGGTGAGCACGATGAGTTGACCTAGTGCAGATGTGACAGAAGACTTGTTGTAGTTTTTCTTTTTGAGACATGCACTTACACATGTGACGCCTATTGAGGTTGATTTTGTACGCCTTGAGGCGATACTATTATTCATGCCTGAGATTGCAGATTTACAGTTTTATGAGAGTTGAACTATAGAGATTTTTAATCCAAATGATGTATATTTTAATTATCAATCGTGAAATTTATTTTTTTAAATGGGTGTTTTGGTGGGCTTTCGCGTGATCTGGATGTTTGGGGCGTGACACTACGGTTGTGATTGGAAGAAGGATACAATTGTTTCTAGTCCTGGATCTAATAAAATGAGTTTTGTGGAGGGCCACAAATGCATGTTGGAGAAGGGGTTTGGACTTTTGGAGCATAGTTATTAGAATTGCCAAAAACTAATTGGAGATGAGGTAAGAGGATTTTAGCTTCTCTTGCGGGGAGTGTGAGATGCTAAAGGTGATAAGAAAATATCAGTTCAGTATTTCAGAACCATATTTTGGAAGCACTAGATAAATTTCGTATAAAGTTTTGGTTTTTGAAGTAACAAAGACTATCGCGTATGTGAGCTAACTTAGTGTTATTTAAACTGAAGGCCACATTTGAGTTTTTTCAACTGTGATTAAGACTTACCACATCTCCATTCTCAACCTAAACCAAATTAAATTTTTTGTCTTAATCAATTGGGATAAATTATATAAAATTTTAATGTTTTTTACGCCATTCTAGGCTGTTAATGAAAGGCTTACCTTCAAAGATGGATAGACATCTTATTTATATTAATATAGTAGATTTATAAAAAGAAATTAAGATTCGGTAATATAGGAAAGAAATAAAATCAAAGAAAATATCATAAATTTATTGATTCTAATTTCCTAATATAGATTATTTCCAATACTCCCCTTTATGCTAGGACAAAAATATGAATTAAGTGTAGCTTGACAATTGAAGAATTGAACAGAGATAGTCTTACTGGCTTAGTGAATACGCCTGCAGTTTGATTAGATGAAGAGATAAAAGGAGTCAAAAGTGACTGCTTCAACATTTTATCAAATAAAATGAATGTCCACTTCTATATATTTAGTTCTTTTATGAAGGACTGAATCAGAAGCAATCACAATGGTAGACTTGTTGGACGATCATTTTTCTTCAAAGCCTATCTCAACAAGAATAGATCGAAATCAAAGTATTTCACAAGTGCCTTGTGCTATAACTCGAGACTCTGCCTCAGTTGAAGTACATGAGACAATTGCCTATTTTTTATTTTTTCATAATATAAGATGATGACCATAAAAAAATACATAAATAGGATATAGAACGTCTGTCAAATTTTGGTAAGATCTTGATGGACCTGAATGTTAAATTCTTAAGCCCAAATCCTTAATATTAAAAATTTTGCCAAAATCTTGTTTTACTTGAGCAATGCTTGATGTATCGTTTCCATTAAGAATGATGTCATCAACATATACTAATAAAATAATACAACGACTATTCGTGGGTCTACGAATAAACATGTGTGGTCAGAGCGACACTGGGTAAAGTCCATAGACAAGATAACCTTACCGAACTGATTAAACAATGCCCTGAGTGATTGTTTCAATCTATAAAGAGACTTACGAAGGCAACATACTTTATCAGAATACTCTCCCTCAGCCTGAAAAGTTGGTGGAGGATCCATATAGACGGTTTCCTGTACGTTACTGTGAAGCGGCATTCTTAACATGCAGTTGGTGAAAGGGGCTAACACGAGAAACTACTAAGGATACAAGAAGATAAATAGAAGTCAATTTCGCAACAAGGGCAAAGGTAGCATCAAAATTCTTACCGAAAACCTTGGTAAAGCCTTTTGCCACAAAACAGGCTTTATATCGATCTAGAGAATCATCGGTTAAATGTTTCACACAAAATAACCACTTACACCCGACATTCTTCTCACCAACGGGTAAAGGTATAAGTTCCCAAGTACAATTACTTTTTAAGCCATCCATCTCTGTTTTCATGATGGTGACCCACTTTAGATTCTGGAGAGCTTTAGACATAGATCAGGGAACTTGCACAGAATCAATCTTTCCAAGGAATGCACGATAGGAAGCTGAAAGACCATAAAAAAAATATACTCGGAGATAGGATGGTTAGTATTGCTAGACCAACCATAATAGAAAGAGGGTTTGTGAGTACAAAGAGGATAACGAGGGGAAAGAGAGGAAATACCTGAATTTGGGTCCAAAGAGATCTCTGATAAAAGAGGCTGAGAGCAAGGGCGGCTAGAATATGTCTGCAAAGGGACAGGAGGCCCTTGTAGTGAGGGAGATGTGGATTCTATCATGGAAGGGGAGTAAAAGATGGGTATGGAATTAGCATTCGGGAAGGGGTCCACCATAGAAGTAGAAGGTGCATAATCCTGTAAGGCGAACATAGGACTATAAAAAAATATCCTCATAGAAACTAACATCAAGAGAGTCAAACATGTGACGATACGCAGGATCATGGAAACGATAACCTTTGGACATAGCAGCATAACCCAAAAAGATATATCTAACCGATTTATTATCTAATTTAGTATGAGTCACACAACGATTCTAAGAAAAACAAGTACACTCAAACACCTAGGGAGAAGAGAAAATAAAGTATAATCGGGCTAAAGAACCTGAAGAGGATTCGAACCATTTAAGGTTCAACTAGGAGTGCAATTAATGAGGTAAACCGTAATAAGGATAGCCATGTGTCAATAAGACTTAGGTGTACTTGTATGTCACAGAGGAGACAACGAACGATAGACATAATGTGACGATTTTTTTATGTTCGGTGACATTGTTCTATTTGAGAGTATAAGGGCATGTAAGTAGTTGGAGGATACCTTTCTGAATAAGGTGAGAACGAAAGACATTAAAAATGTACTCACTACCGTTATCAGATCGCATTTGGCAAACAACAATGTTAAACTGGGTTTTGATCATTTGGAGAAATTGAACAAATATGGGTAATACATCAGATTTTTGTTTTAACAAATACACTCATGTGTAACGAGAATGGTCATCAATAAAAGTCACATAATAATGATGTTCAGACAAAACAAAAAATCAGGGTGGGGGCCCAATCATCCGAATGAATAAGATAAAAAATACCATACATACGATACATGCAAGGAATATAAGTAGTACGAGTCTGTTTCAAAAGTTCATACACCACACATTCAAATTTATGGTTTCTACATGCTTTTCGAAAGGACTGAAATAACAAACACAAACACTAAAAATTTATATGTTCCAAACAAGCATGCCAAAGATTTAAAGTTTGACGAGAAAAAACGAATGATGAAGATTCCGGTAAGACAGAAGCCTGAAGACTCGAGAGTGGTAGTTTTCCAAAGTAGTTCAGTCCATCACACTCATATCCCTTTCCAAAAGTCTTATTCAAACTCAGGTCCTGAAGCAAACAATGTTTTGGTAAGAAAATGACAATACAATGAAGATTTTAGCAAGGCGACTAACAGAGAGAATATTAAAGGCAAAATCAGGAAAATGAAGAACAAAGTCAAGTCTAATGTCAAGGGATAAGACACAACACTCTAGTAGGTTTGTGGAAACGAACATATAAAGTAGTGGGAATACCTGAGGCCAAAGTAGCAATAGGAGTGGATGAGATGCTTTGAGCCTGAGCAATGAGGGAGCTAAGTTGCTCTTGAAGCTGACCAATCTAAGTTTGGAGTCGGCTAAAATCAGGTAGGACAGGAGGTTCAGGAGTGGAAACATTCTCGGCAATGGTAGCAGTGCAAGAAGACTTAGAACCAAAGACATGGTTTTGAGCAAAGCGTTTCTTTAATTCGAGGTGAAGTTTCAAGCAGCAAGCCTTAGTGTATCCCATTTCGCCACAATTATAACAAACAACTTTTCCAATCGAGGTACGGTTCCAAAACTAGCAGCAAGGGCTATTTACTCAACTAAAATTGGAGGTGCAAAGATGGAGAAGACTTAGAACCAAAGACATGGTTTTGAGCAAAGCGTTTCTTTAATTCGAGGTGAAGTTTCAAGCAGCAAGCCT
>JAOTRH010310171.1:16202-37855 GCA_034768845.1 Heliamphora exappendiculata
TAGTGTATCCCATTTCGCCACAATTATAACAAACAACTTTTCCAATCGAGGCACGGTTCCAAAACTAGCAGCAAGGGCTATTTACTCAACTAAAATTGGAGGTGCAAAGATGGGGAAGGAGCAAATTGGAGTAACTGACATCGACGCTTTTCACTATCAATAGTAGCAAATGCCTCATATAAAGAAGGCATAGGTGAAGTGTTCAAAATCTAAATTCAGAGAGATTCAAATTCAAGTTTCAAACTCATCAAGAACTGATATATATGCTGAAGAGCGAGCCGTTTAACCATGAGAGAAGCTGGCTTAGCAAAAATATCACCTAATAACTCATATTGTATCAATTTTTCCCATCGAGACTATACGTACCCAAAAAATTCAGCCACCGAGAATCCTAAAGCTTACTGGGAGGCATGAGAAATATCTTGATAGCTAGAGTTCAAAAATGCAGGCATCATTTCGAGCGTGTGCATACATATGTGTGAGTGCAATCTATAATCAAGGAATAGTATTATGATACATGAACATATTGTAAACATATTTTTTTATAGAATTGAAGATTCAACCCATGATGGTGTAATTATCGATATCCCATTAAACATGCTTAGGATCAGTCTTCGGGGTGGCTCATCAGTTTCCAAAAGCCAGTTAGATTTTCCATTTCTCTCGAGAAAGAGTTGAAGAGATCGGCTCTAGACGGCAAATTTTTTTTCATTCAGCAAGACACTAGTAATACAATAAGCTGGTGCATGTTGAGAAAGAAAATTATTTGATGGGAATGTTTGAAAGACAACCTTATCACTGTAGTTAGTTATATCCTCCAATAAACAGATGCCAAGTAACCAAAAAAGTAAATAGTCAGGGAAGCGGCAAAAATCAAGAGCAATGCTATAAAAAATGGTAGTCCCAACCAAGTATGGTGACAACAAAATAATGAATTATCACATTAGCAAATTACAAATTAGAGACGGCGTGCGACATAGCACCAAGTCAATCTGAATAGTCGGAAAAAATAGAACCAAGTCAGCAAACCGGTTTGTAGAACCAGAGAAGTTCAACTAGTGGATGTGAGCCAGCAAACCAGAGGCAGTTTGAAGGTTACGAAGCAGAGGTTGTCAGCAATAGAGGAGTTAGGGCATTTGGTCGGCAATGGAGGGGCGGCTAGGGTGTTTGGTCGGTGATGGAGGGACGGCAAGAGTTCGATCGGCGAGGAGAGGCAGCAAGGGTGTGTGGTCGGCAATGAGGGAGAAGAACTAGGGTGTTTTTTTGTCAGTGACTAGGGTTTGTTTTTGTCGACCGACCAGTGGTTGTTAACGACGAGTGGTTTTGTGGGTTTGGCTGCAACACGGGTGAGTGGCTAAGGTTTTGGTCGACAAAAGGGAAGGAGAGGAGAAAGATGGTTGTTGGCGAGGCAAGGGATTGGCGACAAAGAAGTAGTCACCAACAATGGAGGCGCGGCTAGAGTTTTCTAGTCAAGAACAAATTTCTTTGTATAGAATTTGCCTATGACAAATGGTATAATTTTGGCTTATTTTTAAATAAGGATAGTTATTTTATTTATATAAATGGAATAGAGTTACAAAAAAAAAAAATTAAAAATTTGTAATATAGAAATTCTTTTTAAAGAAAATACTATAAATTGATTGTTCTTAATTTCTTAATATAAATTATTTCTAATAAAAGACTATTATACTTAGTTTGATTCAATAAGTTCATGTTGATATCTAAGTTTGAACTTATTTGAACCTTTATCGAAATCTTGACCTTGATGTGGCAGGGGATTTAGGTAGACAGTCTTAGGCTTGTTTGGGCTAAATTTTTAAAATTTTATTTATTTTTTTAATTGTTTTTTCTTTTTATAAAAAAAATTTATTTTTTCGAATTATCTTGATAAGATAAACTAAAAAAGTAAAAAAGATTTATCAAAAGATAAAAAAGTTTACTAAAAAAAAATAAACAACATAAAATATGACTTATTGACTTATTTTGGTTTATTTTTGTATTTTTTTAAACTTTTAAAATCTTTTGGTCAAAAATTTTATTTTTTTGGCTCGGCTTAGTGTAAAGAGTTAAAAAATATAATAATTTAACTAAATAATAAAAAAAATTTATTAAAAATAAAAATAAACAATATAAAATAAGAAAATAAGAAATTATTCCCAACAGGGTATTCTTACCATTTTGTAAGAGGGTTGATTTTTGTAGTTGGAACTTAGTCCTACACCTTTGGTACTCTGCACTTTTTTTTTTTTTTTATTTATTTATCAGCAAACCGTCACACATCTACACTTTGCACCGGTAAGGTTTAAACTTTTTATCTTCCATTTAAGAGGTTATATTACCCATACTATTGAGCCAAATGTCACTTGTTACCTGTATTGTGTGAGGACACAACCATAGCTAAGTTCGGAGATAGCCAATAATCCAAACACCGACGCGAATATTTGAACAGGAATGAAAAAGGTTTGTAAAACGTGGCATTTGTTTCCGTGGTTGGAGTGTTATAGACAGCTTACTACGCCATGGTTATTTTAAGGGATAGAAAGTTTGAATTGAACTAAAAATTTGAAAAAAATAAAGTATTATATGTTTGTATGTGTTTTTATGTGTTTAGACTAATTATTTGGATTTGACACTCAATTTCTCAAATGAGGGGTAAGTGTAGGTGGAGAAGGAATGGGATAGAGAGGGAAAAAATTAATCTAAATAATAATTTTACTGTTTAATTTTACTTTTGTAATATTTTTATGTTTTTGTGTTTTTTAATTATTTTTTTATCTTTATTTGTATTTTCTTAAATTGAGCGTCTCTAAAATAGTTATTAGTAATTTCTTTTATTATTATTTTTTTATTTTTGCTATATTTTTTTAGTTGTTTTAATTTTTACTTTTACTTTATTTATATTTTTGTTTATTTTTTTATCTTGGTTTTATGCCTGATATGCACTTACTAAAGAGATTAATACAAAAGTATAAAAAAAAAGTCAAATATTTTTATATGATTTTTATAGACTGACTTAGAAATGACTTATAATAAAGTGCCTAGAGATGCCACATAATGGGTATTAGAGAGAAAATGAGTAAAAAAGAGGTACATTAATGTGATAAGAGATATCTATAATGGAGTCGCTGTGACAATTAGATTATCCATATAACAAATAAATGAGTTTTTGATTATAGTATAATTATACCAATGATCTATTTTGAGTTTTTATATCTTTATTCAAGTTATGGATGAATTAACTAGACATATTCAAAATAATATTTCATGGTATATGTTATTAGATGATGATATTGTATTAGTAGATGAAATTCAGAGTCGAGTTAATAGTGAAAAATAATGATTTAAAATTAAGAAATAACTAGAAATGAATATTTTCGTTATTTACGTTCGATTTTTAACAAATATGAAGTGATTGCAAATGATATAACTCATAGACTCAAAATTGGTTGGCTCAAGTGGATGAGTGTTTTCGGCGTTTTACGTGATCGACGGATACTTACAAAATTAAATTTTTTTTTCTTCATAAAATATGATTTTATATGGGACAAAATGTTGAGTTGCTAAGAAGATCATATAAATAAGATGAGTGTTACTAAAAATGAAAATATTTAGGTATATGTGTGGTAAAACTTGAAAATATAAACTTAAGAATAAAAAGATTTGTGAAATAGAATAGGTCGCACCAATCGAGGATAAGTTGAGAAAAAATAAATTAAGATACTTTAGACACATACAATGTAGACTAGTTGATGCAATATTAATAAAAATGATAAGATTATGAGTATAAAAACACTATGGAGAGGAGTAAACTTAAATTGACACAAGATGTCGTATAAAAAAAATATGAACATATTAAAACTAACTGAAGATATACTCCTTAACAAAGCAAAACGACGTAAAATAATTTATGTAATCGACCTCAATTGATAGGGATAGAGGCTTAGTTTGGTTTAATTTGGTTTAGTTAGACCTTCATTAAGATCACTTAAAAGTTAATTTCTTAACAAAAAAAAAATCAGCTTTTAAGCCATACGTTTGGTTTTTCAAAAAAGCCAATCAACTTTATTTTTATTTTTATTTTTAAAATAAAAACTTATACACATCCCAAACACCTTGACTTTTTTGAAGTAAAATTACTATAATACTCCCAATTAAAAAAGTTAATTCTCCTTACAAAAAACAAAATGTGCCAATATCCCAAATGCTATAATTTAAAAGTAAAAAATAAAAATATATTAGATATTTTAATAAAAAGCAAAAAAAAGAAGTTATTGATGAATATTCTTATTTTGATTACTATAAAAAATTATCCCAAACAATTTAATTTTTTTTATTCCTCTTTTGTCTAAAAAAATTAAATCTCTTAAAAGTTAAATTTTTTAGACTTTCCAAACATGGCTTAGTATTAAGTTCTAATCTTAACTTTTTACTTTACAGTTTTATTAATGGTTTTTTCTTATTTCGACTTTTTCATCTCTCCAATTATCCATTTTTACTTCTTTTTTTTTTTACTTTTTTGGTCATATTTGATTATTTTATTTTTTACTCTTATCTAAGTTTTTTATTTTATTTTTAAATTTTTTTTAGTCTTATTTGATATCATTTCAATTGTGTTTGCTTAATATATATACAACCAAAATTCCATCGTAAGGATAAAGTTATCATTATGCTTAATCATTTTCTATTGTTTTTACAAACAAACATACCAGTGAACTAAAAAAGGAATACATAAATATATAATACAATGATTATTTAATCCTAAAACTATTAGTAAATACAAATATAATCCATTCTAATCCTATCTATTAAAGATTTGGATCCAACAAAATCAGTGGAAAGATCGGCTCAAATCTGAGAGTCAACAAATCAACCTCTATTGTTGAAAAACTAAATATTTAAATAAAATATGAGTAATCCATAAATCTTGACAACAACTTAATTTTGATTTGTTTTTGCCCCATTTGAACAGTGCCTTTGAAGCGTAAGCCAGTGAGTTTTACTTTGACCCCACATTCTAAGCTTAGTGCATCGATGTTTCCTAGCACCGCCATTCTAAGCTCAGTGAATCGATGTCTTCTCGCTTCGCCCTCATGCACTGTTTAAGTCATTGCGAGTAAATTTAATGTATTGGTGTCTTCTAGCACCCCCCCTCATGCACTGTTTAAGTCATTGCGTTTAAATTTAATGTGCCAATTGCGTCCTTGCGCATCTTCCTCAATCGAATTTTTGAATAGATCCAGACCCGACCCCTTTGCCCACGATAACTTGAATCTGTGCCCTTACCAACGCTCTCACCCATACGCCCCACCCCATTGGACCTGCTAGGTTCGGTCAACGCCTAGCTTGCATGGCCAACTTGCGCTACTAATTCCCCAAGTTGCCTATGCTTCAATTGACGTTAATTCCTCAAATTATATTTGCCCCACTTTCAAGTTAGCTCGGTTTGGCCATTTAAAAAAAATATTTTTTGGTCAATTCATCTCAGTTTTTTGCATTGGTCAATTCATCACGGATTTTTGTTTTGTTTTTTTGTTTTTGAAATGGCACAAACCGGTTCTTAGCTAAATCGACTATTTCAGATCCAATCGTTATCTCTATTTCTCTCAATTTAGCTTTTCTTTATTAGAGCATAAAATGATTTTTTTTCTGCTCATTTGTGGTGGAGCTTAAATTGTTTTAATGGCAGAATCTCATGAGAAAAGGAGGTTAAAAGTTTCCAATAGCTATGTGCATAAGGCCACCTTATCTAACGCGAAGTTCAAAGTTGAAAAGTGCAATGAAACTAACAATTTCGACATATGGTTGTGCAAGGTGATGGACGTTTTAATTCAACAAGTATTGGATATTACCTTGGGAAATAAACCTAAGGATATGATGGTCAAATATTGGGACAAGTTGAATCATCATGTTTGTGGCACAATACGATCTTGTCTTTTCACAAATCAAAAATACCTTGTTATGAAGAAGTTCAAAGCTAAAATTCTTTGGACGAAACTAGAGAAAAAATTTATGACAAAGAGCATAAAGTGCTGCCTCTACTTGAAGAAGAAGCTCTTTCAGTTCCAATTGTGTAAATGTATTTTTATGTCTGAACATCTAAATAATTATAATAGAACTCTTCCTGATCTATAAAACTTGGTGTCGTGATCTAAGATGAAGATAAGTCTTTGCTATTGTTAAATTCCTTGCTTGATACTTATGAGCATTTAACTACCATACTTTTGTATAGGAAGGAAAGATCACTTTTAATGATGTATCTAGTGTTTTCGTTAATAATGAGTACTGTAAGAAAAATAAACAGGTCTATCGAGATACATCCGGCAAAGTCCTCACACCGAGGGAAAGATCAGAGTCAAAGTAGTCTTGAAAGAAAATAAGTTCTTGCTTTAAATTTTGTGGTGGCTCATTAAGAAGACTGGCTAAAGACTAATGTGCCTTCTGCCGCAACAAAGGGAACTAAAAGAAAGATTGTCTAAAGCTAAAAAGAAAATCGAAGACAAAACCATCCACTGCCAATATTGCCATTGATTTCGTAGATTCAGATATTGGTTTCCCGGTTTCATCCTTCATTTTCCATCCTAATGAATAGACTCTTGAGTTTGGGTGTACCTTTCATATGTGTCACAATCGAAACTGATTTGCTAACTTCACAGTGATTGACAATGGAGCAGTACTTATGGGCAATAATAATGCCTGTAAGACTCAGGAAATAGGTAGTATTCGGATCAAGCTGCATGATGGAACAATCAAGGTCCTTATACAAGTTCAGTATGTACCGGACTTGCGGAATAATCATATCTCACTTGGAACTCTAGACTCAACAAGGTTTAGAATCACTATAAAGGTACAATTCGTAAAGTAGTAATGGGAGCTCTTGTGTCTACGAAAGGTATCAAACAAAGCAACTTATACTTTCTGTAGGGAAGCACTGCTATAGGTAGAGCTTCTACCGTATGCGAGAACCTAGATGAAATCGATGATGACACCACCATACTATGGCACATTGATTGGGACATTCCTAGGAGAAAGCTTTGCAAATCCTATCAAAGCAAGGCTTACTCAAAGGTAGCAAGATGTGTAAGATGTCTTTTTGTGAACATTGTGTTATCTGAAAGCAAACTCGGATCAAATTTGGAAAAATGGTCCATCATACACAAAGAACCCTTGGCTATGTGTGTACCGATGTGTGGGGACCTACCAAAGTTGCATCTTTGAGTGGTAAGCATAGGTTTGTTGCTTTTATTGATGATTCTTCTCGTTGTGTTTGAGTGTACGTAATGAAGCATAACAATGAAGTGTTAAATGTATTTCTTGATTGGAAGAAGATGATGGAGACTCAGACCGACATAAAAATTAATCCACTAAGATCATATAATGGAAAGAGACTACACAACGAATCCCTTTATGGATGTATGTTGGAAAGAGGGTATCGTCAGACACTTCACCATGCGGTTAACACTGCAATAGAATGGGGTGAAAAAATGCATGAATTGTACTCTAGTGAAGAAAGTTTGGCGCATGCTATTGAATGCTGGATTAAGCGGGCAATTTTGGGTTGAAGCTATGACATATGCTTGCCACCTAATCAACCGCCTACCCACAGTTGCTATTGGTGGGAAAACACTTATGAAAATGTGGTTAGGTACTCATGCTATTTATTACGATACATTGCATATTTTTGGGTGCCCTACTTATTATCATGTTCAAGATAGTAAGCTAGATCCTAGAGCCAAGAAAGAAAAGTTTTTAGGTTTTATTTTTGGTGTAAAAGGGTATAGGCTCTGGTGCATAGAGTCGAAGAAGGTCATAATCTGCAGATACGTAACATTCAACGAGTTTGAAATGCTTAAGCCACATAAGCATGAAGGATCTGGTGAAAGTAGCAAAACAATTAGTAATTCACAAAAGTTGGAGTGCACTCCAATATTGATAAAAGATGATGATGAAGATGATGATGATGATGAGAATAGACAAAATGAGAATGATAGTTTAGTCACAACACCTCCACTAAGATCAATTGCAGTAAATAGGCCGAGAAATGAGATCAATAAGCTGGCTCGATACGTACACTATCTCATAAATGCACTACTAGTAGTTGGGGATGATTTCTCAACCACTTATAGACCGACCATGCAATCTAGTGAAAGGATTGAATGGTCGACAGTTATGGGTGATGAGATATAGTCTCTTCATAAGAATCAAACTTAGGGGCTCATACCGCTCTCCAAAGGTAAGAAGGCTGTTGAATGTAACTGAGTTTTCACCAAGAAGGATGATTCAGTTGCCAAAGATGGAGTGTGATTCAAAGCCAAATTAATAGCCAAAGGCTATTCTCAAATTGAGGGAATTGACTATAATGAGGTATTCTCTCTGGTTGTGAAGCAATTGTCCATTTATATTTTACTAGCTTTGGTTGCATCGTGCGATTTAAAGTTAGTTTAGCTCGACATGTGTGGCGTTTTATTTGGGATTTCGTAAAAGGTGCAAAAAAGGGAAATTCAAGTGTTTATTTGGAAATATTATAACACATTGAAAACCAAAAACCTGAAAACCCTTTACATTTTGAAAATAGAGTCGCCACTTAATTTTAAAAAAAAATAAAGAAAAACAAAACAAGCCACTGATCTTTTGATTAACCAAAGAAAATATGGGTTTGGGGGCTAAGTTACGAATCAAGGAAGGCGTTAGGCACCCTATTTCGCCCAACCTTAAAGTTGGCTTTTATTCATCATCTTTCGTTCTTAATTTTAACTTTTTGAATGTATGCAAATACAAAAAGTAGGAGATAAGGAGAGAACATCTAAAATCAAATATTAAAATACATACTCTAAATATATTAGCACATAAAATATAAGAAGATCAATACTCCATCAATATAATAACAAGTGGAACACTAAACCCTAATTATGCTGATAGTAAACTTAAAGGATACATACTGAACACCACATGTAGGAATTTAAATAAAACATGGCAAATGCGAATTTAAGCTATTGGAAATGATGCATAAGTTTACAGCCGAGACATACAAATGAAATCGTTGCGAAGAAAATGGGATCAAAATTCACGGGCGCCACATAAGTGCTAGATTGTAATGCTTGCAACATCAATTGTTGCGACCGTAAGGTCTATAAGCACTGTTTTGCTGAATTTAAAATTAAGTGAGTCGGTTGCTTGGAATAGGGTCACAGAATCATTTTAAGACTGTATTGATCATAATTAGAGTAAACGAATGAATGAGTTAATATTAGCAAAATAGAGAAAATAAGCACGCAAACTACACAATTAGGATAAAAACATTTAATAGTAAAGAACTAAAAAAGAAATCATGCGGCTGACATCATTAAAACGTAAAATTAAAACTAATTCCAACCTTTCCACGAGGGTAGAGAGTATGGAAAGAGAGTTGCCAGAATTCCTACAATAATACCTGCAATGCGATGATTCGGATAAGTCCTCAAGTCGTGGAACGTAACATTCATCTTTTCAATCATCGGGGACGATCCAATTTCAGTACTTCGAGTGGGAAGCAAGAATTTGAGTTGGCATTTCGTCAGAGTATCGATGGATTCAATTCATCTCCCAAAACTCATACCAGAGGTATGAATTTATAGGTAGTGTCATCCAATAACATGGTGACACGTTTAGGGTTCAAAAGATTCTAACACAGTTCACGATCGCGAGTATGGAAGGAAGCGACTACAGCAATGAATGGTGCGGCCGCAAGGATTGCAAGGGTTTTCAAAGTTTCTTATTGCGATCGAAACATTCAGTTGTCATGGTCCTAAAGAAATAATAAGTGACCGTAATTATTCAAGTGAATGATAAACTAGGTCGCAAAGACAAAAGTTTGTGACCTCGTGGTTTACTTATTGTGGCCCAAAGGTTCTATTGATGCACTGTCATTGGATAATTTCTCGACAATTGTTCAGAGACTTATGAGTGCCATTCCTCTTGGTTTTTATCATTGGATTCATTCGGATAAACCTAAGATCCAGCAAGGTTAAATCGGGATATGTACAGTTGTCCCTTTTTGACATAACTAGCCCAGCAATGCGTGATGCGGGTTTGTTAAAGCTCTAGAGCCAGCCCCTTTTGACCGGGCTATCGATCTTAGGTTACAAAACACATAAGTATGCACATGAAGATGGTTGTACTCGAACTTCTATCGAATTTCTTACGTACCTCTTTACAACGGATTAGACTAAAACGTAGTTTCAGGACAAATGCAAAAGATGCAAGAGGCAAATAAATATAGAACATGATGCAAATGAAAAAAAAAAAAAGAAATCCTCAGGGTCGAGTTAAGACCTAACGGAACTTTAAGCAAGCATAAACTTGAAGTTAAGATCCGAGAATTTAGCTGGGGAAACAAAATAATTAAAATGGTCGAGTCAAGACCTCTAAAATTATTTTGTCGGGAAAAACACACATAAATAGATTGAGTCAAAACCTAAAAATTTGAATGAGAACGGAATAAAAATAATTTAAAATGTCAAGTCAAGATTTAAAAAACTATTTTTATCGAAAAAGAACATAAATTAGTAGATCGAGTTAAGACCTAAAATTTTGAACGAGAACGGGATAAAAATAAATTAAAAAGTCGGGTCAAAATTTTAAAAATTATTTTTATCGGGAAAGAATATAAATTAATAGAAAATAAGAACTATTTTTAAAAAGTCGAGTCAAGGTAGAAATTTGTACAAGATAGAAAATAATTTAAAAAGTCAAGTTAAGACTTTAAAAACTATTTTTATCGAGAAAAAACATAAATTAATAGGTCGAGTCAAGACTTAGAAATTTGAACGAGAACGGGATGAAAATAGTTTAAAAAATCGAGCAAAGAATTAAAAAACTATTTTTATCGAGAAAGAACACAAATTAATAGCTCGAGTCAAAACATAAAATTTGAATGAGAATGGAATAAAATAATTTAAAAAGTAGAGTTAAGACTTAAAGAACTATTTTTATTGAGAATGAACACAAATTAGTAGGTTGAGTCAAAACCTACAAATTTAAACAATAACAGGATAAAAATAATTTAAAAAGTCGAGTTAAGACTTTAAAAATTTATTTTATCAGAAAAAGAATACAAATTAATAGGTCGAATCAAAATCTAAAAATTTGAATGGGAACGGAGTAAAATATTTTAAAAAGTGTCAAGACTTAAAAACTATTTTTATCGAGAAAGAACACAAATTAATAGATCGAGTCAAGATCTAAAAATTTGAGCGAGAACAAGATAAAAATAATTTTAAAAGTCAAGTTAAGACTTAAAAAAATTATATTATTAGGAAAAGAATACAAATTAATAGGTCGAGTCAAGATCTAAAAATTTGAACGAGAACAGAATAGAAAATAATTTAAAAAATTGAGTCAAGACTTTGAAAACTATTTTTATCCAAAAACCAGCAAAACAAACATAGAATTTAAAAAAAAAGAAAATTACAAGTTACCGCTCGGGAATAACAGGTGGATTTTATCGAAGAAGACATATGGGAGGAAGTTGATAATACATGGGCTATTGAGAATGATAAAGATCTAGGTCGTGACGTGACGTTTGGACCTTGTGGCGACCACAAGTATTTCCCCAAATGTTTGTTTCGGTCGCCACGTGGTAATTCATAAAAGTTGCAATCGCCGTAAACAAAGGTCGTGACCGCAAGGACCCGAGGCTCTATAAAATCCTTGGTTCGTGCAAAACAGTGCCATTTGTGCACTTCACATCTTCTCTCTAACTCATGTTCTCTCTCTAGTTTTCTCGGGATTTTGGTTTTCTTTAGCATTTTCAAACTTTGTGACGCTGTTTGAAAGATGTTTTCTATGTTGTTTCTTCCATTTCTATTCATGGATAGTCCTGAACGTAGAGATAATGAGCTTGGGGCTCGACGTGGGCCCTTCGATACTGACAACACTTTAGTGGGCGCTATTGGTGGTGCTGGATCTAGCGTTCCTACCGGTGAACTGTCTGACCCACATCCATCCACTTCTAGGGGTGCGATGGAGGCTTTGGCGGTTGAGGAAGAGTAGGTCTAACTCCAGGCGACTTTAAAACAGGCGGCTGCAGCATCAGCGGCGACAGAGCAGGCTGCTGTAGAGGCAGAGACGGTGGGATTTTTGGACCCTCATGTTGGCAAGGGCATCTCGGCCCATTTCGACCCTCTTTGATATGCCCTGGTGCCTCACCATCTTCATCGGGTGGGATGAGGTGATATGAGGCCCCCGTTGCGGATGTGGCCCCCGACCTTCTTCTTTGCAAGCCTTTTATTCATCTGTTTCATAATAATCGTGCGGTATGTCTCATTCCTCTCTTTTATTTCCAAAATGATAATAGCATGCTGTGAATTTTAACTTGAACCTATAATGCATGCATGTTTAAGTCTTTAGCAAACTTGTAACATCTATGTAGTCAAAACCTAAACATAACCCCTAGTTTAAAATTGCAATTTTTAGAAACCTTGCAAGTAATTAGGACTTAACCATGTATTACCACATAAGGGAACATAATTTTAGATTATTTATGAGACTGCTTAGCAGGCTTTATACTTAACTAAAAAACAAACCGTATATCTGGATATTTTGAAACTAGATTCGCACATGTTTATGACATTTTAAAGAACCTAAGACATATCTCATGAACTTAGGACTTAGATAACGCTTCATGTATGACTAGAATTTGGAATAAGGTGCTTGAGAAATAGGTCTTGGGGTGCCTAGAACACTAGGGCTAAAAATTAGAGTGCCTGAGAAGCAGGGCTTAGGGTGCCTAGAACAATAGAGCACAAAATTGAGGTGCCTAAAAAGTAGGGTTTGGGGTGCCTAGAACACTAAGGCTTAAACAAGGATGCTTGGGAAACAAGGCGTGGGTTGCCTAGAACACTACAACTTGAAATAGGGAGGTTGAAAAGTAGGGCTTAGCGTGTTTACAACACTAGGACTTGAACACATGAACCTAGGAAGCAGGGGTTAGGGTGCCTAGAACACAAGAGCTTAAACAATGGTGCCTAGGAAGCAAGGCTTAGGGTGCCTAGAACACTAGGGTATAGAGTGCCTAGAACACTGGGGCTTAAACAAAGGTGCTTGGGAAGCAGGACTTAGGGGTGCTTAGAACACTAAGTCTTAAAATCGAGGTGCTTGGAAAGCAAGGCTAGGTGCCTAGAATACTAGGGCTTGAACAAGGGTGCTTGGGAAGCAACGCTTAAGGTGGCTAGAACACTGAGGCTTAAAATTGAGGTGCTTGGGGATCAGAGCTTACAGTACCTAGAACACTAGGGCTTGAACAAGGGTGCCTAGGAAGTAGGGCTTAGGGTGCCTAGAATACTAAGGCTTAAAACTGAGGTGCCTTGGGAGCAGGACATAGGGTTCTTAGAGCACTAGGGCTTGAACAAGGGTACCCAGGAATAAGTGCTCAGGGTACCTAAAACACTAGGGCTTAAACAATTGTGCTTGGGAAGTAGGGCTTGGGGTCCCTAGAATACTAGGGCTTAAGGTTTCTGGAACACTAGGGCTTAAAATAGGGTGCCTGGGAAGCGGGGCTAAGGGTGCTTAGAAAACTAGGGCTTGAAGGAGGGTTCCTGGGAAGCAGGGCTTAGGGTGCCTAGACCACTACGGCTTGAACAACGGTGCTTGGAAAGTAAGGCTTATGGTGCATAGAACACTTGGGCTTAAACAAGGGTGCTTGAGGAGCAAGGCTTGGGTGCCTGGAACACTATGGCTTAAACATGGGCACCTGAAAAGCAGGGC
The DNA here is from genome assembly GCA_034768845.1 of Heliamphora exappendiculata. Lineage (NCBI taxonomy): Eukaryota > Viridiplantae > Streptophyta > Magnoliopsida > Ericales > Sarraceniaceae > Heliamphora > Heliamphora exappendiculata. The sequence continues at coordinate 29,943 of JAOTRH010310171.1, forward strand.
TTAGGGTGCCTAGAACACTAGGGCTTAAAATCGAGGTGTTTGGGGAGCAGGGCTTAGGATGCATATAACACTAGAGCTTGAATAAGGGTTCTAGGGAAGTAGGGCTAAGGGTGCCTAGAACACTAAGGCTTAAAACTGAGGTGCCTTGGGAGCAGGGCTTAGGGTGTCTAGAACACTAGGGACTTGAACAAGGGTTCTTGGGAAGCAGGGCTTAGGGTGCCTAGAATACTAGGACTTAAACAAAGGTGCTTGAGAAACAGGGCGTGGGTTGCCTAGAACACTAAGGCTTAAAATAGGGAGGCTGGGAAGCAGGGTTTTGGGTGCCTAGAACACTATGTCTTAAATAAGGGTGCCTAGGATGTAGAGCTTAGGGTGCCTAGAACCTAGGGCTTAAACAAGGGTGCCTGAAAAGTAGGGCTTGGGGTGCCTAAAACACTAAGTTTAGGGTGCTTAGAACACTAGGGCTTAAACATGGGTGTCTGTGAAGTAGGGCTTAGAGTGCCTAGAATACTAGGGCTTAAAATCGTGGTGCCAGGGGAGCAGGGCTTGGGGTGCCTAGAACACTATGGTTTAAACAAGAGTACTTGGGAAGTAGGGTTAAGGGTGATTAGAACACTAGGGCTTAAAATCGAGGTGCCTGGGGAGCGGGACTTAGGGTGCCTAGAACACTAGGACTTGAACAAAGGTTCTTGGGAAGTAGGGATTAGAGTGCCTAAAACAATATGGCTTAAACAAGGGTGCCTGGAAAGTAGGGCTTAGGGTGCCTACAACACTAGAGCTTAGGGTGCCTAGAACACCAAGGCTTAAACAAGGGTGCTTGAGAAGTAGGGTTTAAGGTGCTTAGAACACTAGAGCTTAAAACCGAGGTGCCTGGGGAGCAAGGCATATGGTACTTAGAAGACTAGGGCTTCAACAAGGTGCCTAGGAAGTAGGGCTTAGGGTGGCTAGAACACTAGGGCATAAAATCGAGGTGCCTGAGGAGTAGGGCTTAGGGTGCCTAGAAAACTAGGGCTAAAAAAAGGATTCTTGGGAAGTAGGGTTTACGGTGCCTAGAACACTAGGGATTAAGACCAAGGTGCCTGGGGAGCAGGGTTTAGGGTGTCTTGAAAACTAGGGCTTGAACAAGGGTTCCTGGGAAGCAATGGTTAGGATACCTATAACACTAGGGATTAAACAAGGGTGCCGGGAAATAGGGCTTGAGGTGCCTAGAATACTAGGGTTTAGGGTGCCTCGAATATTATGGCTTAAAATAGGGTGCCTGGAAAGTAGGACTTAGGGTGCCTAGAATATTAGGGGTTGAACAAGGGTGTCTAGGAAGTAAGGCTTAGGGTACCTAGAACGTTGGGGCTTAAATAAGGGTGCCTGGGTAGCAGGGCTTGGAGTGCTAAGAACACTAGGGCTTATGGCTCTTAGAACACTAGGGCTTAAACAAGGGTCCTAGGAAGCAGGGCTTAGGGTACCTATAACAACATGGCTTAAAATCGAGGTGCCTAGAAAGCATAGCTTATGGTGCCTAGAACATTAGGGCTTGAACAAGGGTTCCTGGGAAGCAGGGCTTAGGATGCCTAGAACGTTAGGGCTTAAAACCCCAGTGCCTGGGTAGCAGGGCTTAGGGTGCCTAAAACACTAGGGCCTAAACAAGGGTGCTTGGAAAACAGGGCTTAGGGTGCCTAGAGTACTACGGCTTTATTATATCTTTTCTTTACACCTATCTGATAACATATCATCTTACCTAAATATTTTCTTCGTATTTGTTCTTGCATGCTAGTGAGCGCATTTGCGGCTTTAGAGGTTATAGTAGTGCTTTAGAGTGGTACTGGGCTCTTTCTACCTAGAGCCAGGCTTTTGTTGACGATGCTAGCTTCGGTCATTTCATACCATTTCTGGGTGACAACTGCAATGGTAGAGTTCAAATGACTGCCCTTGCGGAGATGTGGTGGATTACCATAAATACCTTCCACTTCTCTACTTTTGAGGCTACAGTGACCCCTTTGGACTTTGCCATGATTACAGGTGTCCGAGTTAGGAAAGAGCCCATTCCTTTTGATCTCACATTCACTGAACCCCTGAGGCTTTGACTTACTTCCTCGGGACAGTCCCTACCCAGTTGGATGGGGGTCGGGTCCGGTACACTTAATTTTATGACCATTTTTGACACTTTCAGTGTACCGAGCCTCAACATTATGATTGGGTTGCCTGGGCATTCCTTACGTATGTCTTTAGTGTCTCCTTGTTTGCAAACAAGGAGAACATTGTCCATCTTCACTATCTAGGAGCCTTTATCATCTGGACAGGATCATCTCTTATGACTGGGGCAGTGTTGCTCTTGCCACCTTGTACGGCTATATGAAGGCCGTCATCGAGTGCCCCTGGAGTTGAGCATGGCAGGGTACTAGAGGATCTTGGAGGTATGTGATTTTATTATTAGTTTACCAATTATTCACTTCCATTCAGATATTCACTATTCCTTGTCTTATTGATCTTTTCACTTTTCAACTGTGGATCTATGAGTTCCTTGGGATGCATGTCCCGGCAAACTCTCATTCTAATCCTCTGGTGTTTCTCCGTGCGGCCCCGTAGGTGAGAGAGTACTGAGGTAGAAAGGCAGTGGGAAAGAACCTCGATAGGTACCAGCTCTTCTTGGACAGGCTTACTCTGGATCGTGTATGGTTCCTCTTTCTCTTCTTTAGAGTGTGCATTTTCTTTTGTCTTTTGTGGTTGTTGCTTATTAGATTTCTGCCTTTGTAGGTCCGTTGGGACGTCTGGTAGGGTGTGGAGGTCAGGGAAGGCGCAAATCTGATGCATAGTCGAGACATTTCCTCAATGCAAATCCTGTTGGAGGGCCCTTTCTGTAGAGAGTGATATCTGGGCGACAGGGTGGTTCGCCAGTCCGTAGGGTTTGATCGTTTCTGTATCCCAACGCTGCCCCCTACTCGGATGCACATGACAAATGTGATGAGTGATCTTTGTTGGAGGCAAACTACCAAGATCATTGATTTGAATACGATTTTTTTCGGTAAAAAATTACTGAATGGGCAATCGCCGAAACAGGCTCTAGTTTAAATATTTTTGATATTGAATGATCAAAATAAAACCCGTACTCCTAAAGTTAAATTTGGGATTATACCTTTTGAAATCTGGTAGAATGGTTTCGGTTACTACTATTAGGGTTGTATACTAAAAATTATATTTTTAGTATTTAATTTAATTTTAATAAAATTAATTTTTTATTTTTTGAGAATCTTAATGAGCAATGTATGTAATATCATTTCTTTAATATTATGCATGGATGTTCTTTATTTTGTACAGTATTTAATCTGGTGTATAGAGTACGGCTTGCACATAGAAGATCAGATTCTAGGTTATTGCAGAATATAAGTTATTTTTTAGATGAAAATGAACATACCATCGGTATGACTGTAGCACAGAGTTTTAGTAGGCATGTCTTGGTTACGAGAAACAGATAATAGCGTCGTCTATTGTTTCGACTCTTTGTGCTAGTACACTTTGTGTGTATTGAACGAGACATTTGGGGTAATTAATTTTATACTGACTATATAAATTAATTCACACCCCAAAGTTATTATGAATAGTGCTTATCCTCTTAATCTTGAAATAATTATTGATTTGCGTATATTTAATATTCGTTATTTTGATTCATTAGAGGGTGCAATCTTATATGAGTCTATATTTTTGGTAAGTTGAATATCGGTATTATTTATATGGTAAATATTAATTATTAATAGAATTCATGTCTCGAAATATCGGGATTGACAATACTCCCTTATGGAAGCTTAAAAGTTTTGATCGAATCAAACTATACACGTGGATTTGATTATTTAGTGGTCAAATAAATTATACGAAAGGGCTTAAGAAATTTAAAGATGCCGATTAAATTAAATTGTCAGTAATTAAATTAAATTGGCAGGTATCGAGAATTTTAACCTGGAAAGAAATGTTAAGTATTTAATAACAGGAGCTCAACTCGGAATAAAAAATGTACATGTTTTTGGAGGATTATAACCCATACTATATCCGGGAATCGCATAAAAAAATACATTAGAATGTCTGATGGGAGCTTCAATTCGGAATAAAAAATGTAGTTGAAGATTTGATCGGTAAAAGGTATTATTCTAAATTAATATTGATTGCACGGGTTTTAATTTTGATTGTTCGACATCAAAAGTTCAATCTGGAGTCCGTTTCGGTGTTTATCCGTCTATTTAATTTTTTTAAATAAAATCGTTTATAAAAACATTGATCTTGGATGTTTTGCCTCCAACAATTGGTATCAGAGCCATTTATTTTTTATTTACGATTTATTGAGGCCGGATAGTTTTAGAACTGTGCTAACTTAATTTTGTAGGCGTTCTAATCCCAATTTTATGATCGTCATTTATTTTATATTTGATTGAATGGTTTTGAATTATGATTATTTTTTTTAATCACGAGGGTTGACTATGATTGATCGAATGTAAAGCCTTAGGGACATAAGATCGATGTAATAGCAAATTTTATGTTTTTAAATATCTATTTAGATTATTTAAGAATAGGTTGAATATCCAAGAATACAAGAACCGGTGGTAGTTTCGGGTTTTTACGGGTCACGTATCGCAGTAAATTTTTAAGCATTTTAAACAATTTTTTTCCAGTGAGTTTTCTACAATATTTATGCATTAAAAACAACAGCAAAAATAAGTCAAAAACAATGGAACAGATCACTAAAAATAGCCCACCACAAGCGACTTTGCCAGCGGCAGTTCGGCGGCAGTTTTGATGATTTTTGGGGTTATTTTTGAGACTATATTTTGAGCAATTTTTTACATATAAAATAGTAGTAAACATACCTTAAAACACTATCCAAAAACCATTAAAAGGATTGGGCCAAAACAGTGCACAAAATAGGCAATTTTTGGCTTGCCCACGGTGGCGCTAGGCAATGCAATGGGGCTATTTTTGGGCCTTTTTTGGATTATTTTTGAGGTGTTATTCGAAGTATCATGTGGCTGGATATTTGAGCTATTTTTTTGAAAAACACGGGCGCAAAAGGACCATAAAAAAAAGCCCAAACATGGGTTGTTTGGGCCGGTGGCGCAACTACCGGCGGCGACAACTGTTTGGCAATTTTTTGGGCAGTTTTCGAGCAGGCTTTTTGATAAAAAATACTACTTTTTGGGAGATATTTTTTGGTATAAAAATTGTCGAAAACAAAGTATCGAGGCAGCGAAAAAAGTCGCCTGAAGTGGGCGGCTCTAGGCGGGGCCGTCGGTGGCTAGTGGCTGGCGGTGGGTCGGCTGTTCTTCATGGCTGTTTTGATTGATTTTTGATATGTTTGAATATCATGATATGATATATGAATATATCAAAGTGTATCAGAAAAACCTGATGCAATCAAGATATAGAAAATTGACAAGAATGAGCATTATTATAGCTTATTTTCAATAGGAGATTGAAAGGCTTCAGTGTTTCACTTTGATCACAAAAGTGGGATATATGTATATCGTGTTTATATATATATAAACTGCGTGGATGTTGCATATCTGTTTTATTTATCCTGTTAATTTAATTAATTCAAGAAATTTGATTTGAATTAAATATTTTGTAATGTAAAATAAAATAAAATTTTTTTAATTAATTAATTTTAGTTAAATAAAAAAATTAGATATTTTATTTTTTTTTACAAAATATCACGTTTAAGATGATTTTTCATAAAGTCAGATATATTAGAAAAATGTGAAAATTAATTTTGAATTTTGAATTAATTAAATAAAAAATATTTAATCTAAATAAATTATTATATTTTAAAAAATGTGAAATAAAAAATAAAATAATTAAATACATTTAATCACTACTTTAGGTAAAAAGCTGAAGAAAAAACTTTGCATTTATTAAATTTTATTTGTTACGCATTTAAACAAGAAAAAATAGTTTGGTAAATCGAAATATTTGAAACCGTGTACACAGAAAGATATTTTGAATCGTTCATATCGTGTGATTTTTGAAATTAATAAATTTATTTTAATTAAACGAATTTTTATAATCCTAACAAATGTTTTAAAAATCTAAGTGAGAGAGAAAATTTATTCATATATAAATTACGCGGTTTTCATTACCAGTTTGTAAGCGATGAATTAAATCATGCGTATTGGCAGTAAGGCATTTCTCCCCATCGGACAGATTAATTGCGATATCGCCAGTACAAACCTCCTTTAGGGATAATTCTGGATAATTGTTAGTGTGAATCACTTCTCTATTTGAAGAGTTAATTGCGAAGCGATTGATTGGAATTAGATGATGGTTAATACTTAGCTGTATATAATAGTATCCTCTCGATCTGAATCAATGCTATTATATACTGGACCAAAATTATGTCAGCTATTTAAGTTTACTTGGCAGGGTTGATTGCCTAGATAGTAAGATTAATAAAAATTGGTCTATTTAAACATACGATGAAAAATAGACGTAATCCCATCAAGACATGCTATTCACAGAATACCAGGCTACTTGCGAATTTTTCTAAAATGGTAGAGGGAACCAAATTAAAATAAATTTAAAATTTTGCTTATCATAATTAACGGTATTTTTTAATTATATGATTCTCAGAATTACAATAGCTTTCAACGCACTCGCTTCTATACTCAAAGAAAACAAATTTACAGGATTGAATTATGTTGACTGGAAACGAAACTTGGACATTGTCTTAACTGCTGAAAATTATAAGTTTGTATTGACTAAGATATGTCCACTGATACCTGATGGGGGACGACCGAACAGAAAATTCAGGTCCATCAGAAGTGGTAGAAAGATGATACGATGGCTCGCTATTACATTTTAGCTTCAATGTCAAATATTTTACAGCATCAACATCAGTCTATGCCCAGTGTCTATGACATGATTATGAACTTTAAAAAAATATTTAGGAATCAAAATTATGCCGTTAGGCAAGTGGCCATGAAATCTCTAATGAATGCAAACATGGCTGAAGGCACCCCAATTAGGGATCATGTTATGAAGATAATCAGTCTTCTGAATAAATTGGAGATCCTATGAGCTGAAATTGACAAAAAAATCTAGGTTGATATCATACTCCAGTCACTACTTGAAAGCTTTAAGCAGTTCTACCTCAACTATACCATGAACAAGCTCAATTTTTTATTGGCAGAACTTCTTAAGGAATTTCAAGCAATTGAGGGTGTTCCTAAGAAGTAAGGTTCTATGTATGTGGCTGAAAAAGACTCTTCATCTAAGTCGAAAGATAAAAAGAAGAAAAAAGTTCAGACACAAGGAGGTACATGTCTAAAAGTAGCTAAGGGACCAAAAACTAGTGTAAAGAAACCGAGAGACAACTGCTATCACTGTAACTAGTTTGGGTATTGAAAAAAGCAGTGTCCGATTTTTCTCAGTAAGCAGAACAAACCAAGTATTTTTTATTCACTAGTAGTTGAAACATATTTAACGACGTTATCTACCGGTACCTGGTGTTTAGATACAAGAGCTATTAATTATGCCTGCAATTCTTTGCAGGAATTTCAAGAAACCAGGCAATTTAGTGATAAAAAAAATATACCTATATATGGGCAATAATATAATTGTGGCAGCAGTTGTAGTAGAAGATGTGTAATGACCCGAGTTTTTGAGAATTCTTTTTTAATAAATCAAATATTGCTTAATAAATATAATAAAAAATAAGATATATAATTTATAACAATAAATAATTTAATAGCACAATAATTTTTTTAAAAGGTAAAATCTTTTTAGGAAAGAAATAACTTTTAGAAGGCTAATAAATTTGTTTTTAGAAGACAAAAGTATTAGGAAATAAATAAGTAATATAATTATATATATATATATATATATAAATCTTTATCTCTCTCTCCCTATATATATCCATGTACTTTAGGGTTGGGGGCCTA
>JAOTRH010310390.1:0-37848 GCA_034768845.1 Heliamphora exappendiculata
GTCGTAGTTGAAGATTAGATCGACAAGAGGTATTCATCTAAATTAACTTTGGTTGCACAGGTTTATTTTTGATCGTTCGACGTCAAAATTTTTATCTGGAGGCCATTTCGGCGTTTGCCCATCTAGTTAATTTTTTACCAAAAATAGTTTTATAAAAATAATGATCTTGACAATATTGCCTCCAACAGTATGCATGCTAATCTTAGCCAAATCAGGCTCTCTCGCACTTGCACTGTGGTGGATATCTCCAGCTTCATTGTCTTCCCTCTCTATTTTTGGTTCATCCTTGGCTTGATTTAAATGTCTTTCACGTTTGGCAAACTTCCGTTGTTCTGTTTGTGTTGCTTTAAGATTTGAGATCATAATCTAAAATGGAATGCTTGGTGTGTTAGTAATAAGTACAACAGTGAAACAGCATGTACATGCATTGAACTAACATTTGACAATAGAAACGGAAGACGATAACAGTATGTAATTAGAATTGCTTCCATTGAGAACTGATAACTTTATGTTCAATGAGAATTGAGAATTTTTATAACTAAATGATAATTGGTGTGCATTACAATGAGAACATACCTGTTTCTCTGTGATATTTTGGAAATTGATGTATCTTGTTTGAGCTTCCATTTTCTGAAGATCCCATATCAGAAATCTTGGGAATTCGTAAGCCACATCTAGTTGTACTATATGTGTGCGCTCACAAAATCAATACTGCAACAAATATTAACACTTGTTTAATTTGTTGCAAAATTCATTCAAAGTACAATGTTAGTAGGTGGTTTGCTTACCAACAAAGCCAGCACACATCCTGTTACTTTGTGAGTGGTGCGATGATTGATCTTTAGGAAAGCAAGCAATGTGTCATGTATTGCCCCCGCCTAATCATACTATCTCATTGCTTTGATGTCCTCTATGTATTGCAAGAAATTCCATCCTATAGTTGTACCAGATGTAGCAAAAAATAAAGTCAGACATATATGCATGCACAACAACCTCACTACATCTTCAATGTCTTCTTTTGTTTGCCCAATGATGGTTTGATCTAGTAAGTTTTTTATGATTGGACTTGTCAATCTTCCTGATGTAATTGCCCTCAGTTGCAAAAAGCTTGACTTCTTTATAGTTTTAGGTGATAACAACATCTTCTCATTTTCGCAAGTAATACCAAAAATTATCTTTATTCCATCCCTTGTAAGTTCCAATTTATGCCCACAAAATGAGAAACTACTTGTAACTGGGTCAAATGACTCGATCAACTTCACAGCAACCTTGTCATACTTCTTGCATCTTTCGATGGACGTCTTACCTGTTCGTAAAGAATTCGAAGTATACCAGAAATGTGTCTTCCTTAGCAGTTTGATGTGGTCATCCCATAAATCCATGCATGTTATTAGTTTGAGAATTACAACCATGTTAGTTCGAAAATGAGTTGTAGATACATTCACACTTGTTTGTTTCTCCTTGTTCACCTCCTTAACATTCTTTCTGGTTGAAGCCACTTTTGCCTTTGGTTTCACTGCCTTTGTTGTTGTGTTAGAAACCCTCATAGATTGTTTAATCAATCCTTCTACTGTTGATGCGTCTTTCATATCCACTTCTTTGTTGCTAATCCTTTTTTGCAAATTATATGAACTTATAACCCACTTAAATGGTTTTTTCCTGAAAAACACTGCACACATGAGAAGTGAATGAGAACAATTAATATTGCCTAAATTTTTCAGGTAAATAATGAAAATGAGAACTGTTAAACAAAAAAATGAATCAACCACATAAAAAAAATGAGAACTGCTATGGCAACACATTGGAACCAATATAACATGATACAATCACATAGAAATTCACAAGTGAAACATTTTCAGTTAGAATTAATAATTTCATCTTTAAGAAATTAGAACTATTACCCAAATGAGAAGTGAATATTGCCTATAGTTTTGAGTTACATAATGAAACTGAAAACTGTTACTCAAATGAGAAGTGAATATTGCCTACAGTTTCCAGTTACATAATAAAACTGAGAACTGCTACACAAAGAAATTGACAAGCAATCTACCACATAACAAAAAATTAGAATTGCTATGGCAAAACATTGGAACCAATACAACATGTTTCGACCACATAGAAACTGACAAGTGTACTAATTTCAATTAAAATTTATAGGTTCAGCTTTATGAAATGCTAAATGTTAACCAAAATTAGAAGCAAATCTTGCGTTCACTTCCCAGTTACATAATGAAAATGAGCATTGTTACAAAGATAAATGAATCAACCATATAACCAATATGAGAATTGATTAGGCAACATGTTGGAACCAATACAATATGATTCAACCACATAGAAATTGATAACTGAAATATTTTCAATAAGAATATATAGTTTCAGATTTGATAGATAACAACTCTTACCCAAATTGAGAAGTGAATGGTGGACAACTACAAGCACTGAGATGTGAATGAGAAATGTTACTCAATATGATAACTGTTACCCTAAATAATAAGTGAGTGTTGCATACAGTTTTCAGTTACATAATCAAAATGAGAACTGTTATGGCAACACATTGTAACCAATATAACATGACTCAACCACATAGAAATTGACAAGTGAACTATCCTCAGTTGGGATTTATAATATCAACTTTAAGAAATCAGAACTGCCATGCAAAAAGAAAAGTGAATGCTTCTTACAAGCACAGAGTAGTTACACAATCAATGATATGTGAATGCTATTTTCCTATAAGTACAAAGTGATTTTCCCAAAATGTACACAAGCTAACATTCACAAAATTCCAAACTAGACACATTTATGGCAACTAATATAATTTAATAACATTCTCACTTTTACATAGCCAAAATAGTTTCATTTTATAGATTTACAAAATTCAACAATTTCACAAATTAACAATTTAATGGCAAATGCTCACATTTATATTGACATATTGTGTTCTCATTTGAAACTAGTTTATTTACATTAACACATTCTGTACACATTTAAAAACTTATAAGGTGTTAAGAACTTAAAGATCACGTAACAATTTTAGACTACATAGACTTACTACAATGATAGGCTCTCAAAAATCAAGAGGTAAGGATGAACTAGGGAAGTAATCGTTGCAAACTGTGAACTAGTAACTGAGAACAGTTAACCGAGAATTATTACCTGTGAAACTAGTTTATTTACATTAACACATCCTGTACACATCTAAAAACTTAAAAGGTGTTAAGAACTTAAAGATCACGTAACATGTTTTAACTACATATACTTACTACAATGATAGGCTCTAAAAAATCAAGAGGTAAGGATGATACCATGAAAGTAATCACTGCGAACTGTGAACTAGTAACTGAGAACAGTTAATCGAGAATTATTACCAGTGAAACTAGTTTATTTACATTAACACATCTTATACACATCTAAAAACTTATAAGGTGTTAAGAACTTAAAGATCACGTAACATTTTTTGACTACATAGACTTACTACAATGATAGGCTCTCAGAAATCAAGAGGTAAGGATGAACTAGAGAAGTAATCATTGCGAACTGTGAACTAGTAACTGAGAATAGTTAACCGAGAATTATTACCAGTGAAACTAGTTTATTTACATTAACACATCTTGTACACATTTAAAAACTTATAAGGTGTTAAGAACTTAAAGATCACGTAACATGTTTTGACTACATATACTTACTATAATGATAGGCTCTCAAAAATCAAGAGGTAATGATGAACTAGGGAAGTTATCATTGCGAACTGTGAACTAGTAACTGAGAACAGTTAATCGAGAACTATTACCAGTGAAGTAGTAACTGAGAACTATTTTCAAAATTGGAAACAATGTGAGCAAGGATAGTATGTAGTTTGGGTACTGGGAACTGTTACCACTGAGAACTATTATAACAGATTGAAATTGTCTCATTTCAATACAACACATCATGCAAGAATTTTAAGAAATATGATTGATATTGACAACACATTGAAACCAAGTCAAAATGATTCAACCGAATAAACAACCAGCAGTGAATAGCAGTAAACTACTTTAGGGTGACAAATTCTATTACAGATCACTGAGACTTGATTACGGATAACCATGAAGGTTCATATACAAGACATCACAAATACCCAAATGTCTAAATAACAAATATGGGTCAATGTGATCAAGTACAAGGTTTCAAAATACCCGCATTTTGAAATAAGAACTACGTTTCTCACAACAAATACAAAAAACTAATGGAAATATAATATATCATGCATGCTTGTTAAATAAAAGTACTTAAACACATTGATCTCGATGAATGAGAGTTCGTAAGTGTACTGCTCATTTTTTGCAACCACAATCAATGCACAATAGTAGATGTCGAAATGAGAATGGTTAATGATAACATTTGCATATATGGTGAATAAAAAATCATATCTAGTAATTCATTTTTGAAAACCCTACATGAATTAATTCGAAATGGAAAGATTTTGCACTTAGGGTTGTGTATTTACCAAAAGATTGAAAATCAAAATGAAGGAGAGTTAGTAAGTGTACTATACGTTTTTCGCAACCATGATCAATGTGCAATGGTAGTGCTACCGAAATGAGAATGATGAATGTTAATGTTTGCATATATGGTGAATCAAAAATCATATCTAGTAATTGATTTTTGAAAACCCTACATGAATCAATTCGAAATGGAAAGATTTCGCATAAAGGGTTGTGTATTTACCAAAAGATTAAAAATCGCAATCTCGTATTTTGATTTTCGATAGCACTACATGAATCAATACGAAATGAAAAGATTTCGCACTTAGAGTTGCGCATTTACCAAAAGATTGAAAATCGCAATCAAGTATATTGATTTTCAAAAACACTGCATGAATCAATCCGAAATGGAAAGATTTTGCACTTACGGTTGCGCATTTATGAAAGATTGGAAATCACAATGTATGCACTTACTCTTTCTAGCCATTGTTCACGCCGTTGATGGTAGTTCAACGTTGATTCAGTTTTGGATGGGGATGTCGCTGAAATTCTTGGGGCTCCAGTTTCTATCTTTTGAGATGATGAGAAACGAACTGACATAATGGTTCCTTCAGTTTCGGCAACAAAATAGGTAACCGGTTTCTTATTCCTCAATGCTGAATACTTTTGAGCGCGAATGAATTGCTTAAATGAAGGGCACCTATGTAAAAACACAACAAAAAAGGACTTAACAAAATAACGATTTTCAAATGGGACTTATCCCAAAATATCTTATCAAATTAAGACTTCTCACTTGAGCTTCCTTTTTAAAATCATATTTTAATTTTCATCTCGTGTACTATTATTATGCTGGTTTATTAGGATTACAATACTTATATTCGTTTTCAATTGATTAGTTGTGACAAGTCGTGTGCTTTTTCAAAATGAGAGTTTTCTTTATTTATTCAAAAAAATAATACAATCCCAATGCCATGCCATCCTTGTCTAGCTGAATCAAGCACCAATCACTTTCTTATTTTTTCGAAAAAGAAAGAAATAATAACAATACAGTCACACGCGACTAAACCCTAAATCCCAAATGTGTGTGCAATTGGGCCTGATTGTGCTGACATAACTTTTAGGCTTTCAGGATTTTGACAACAAATCATAATATTTAGAAAACACTTTTGATTACACACACCTAAACCACATGTTGATCTAAGGTCTACTCAATCAATTGAAAACCATCTTTTCAACTCTGATTGTAGCTCCAAAATCTCATTCTCTGGCATGATTAGGGTCACAACCTTTCCTCCCTTCCCTCCTTTAGGCCATGGGAGCAGCAAAACAGCTCCTTCATCACCAATGCCGTCGATTGTATAACTAACATAAATGGGCTTATGACCCTTTAATTCCAGCCCATACAAATCAGCCTCCTCCAAATTCACGAAAGTCAAATTTGCACCGTAAGTAATGAAATTAGACACCCCTTGATCTCTTGCCATAGCTTCTTCGATATTGTTTCGCTCGTCCACAGCCTGATTAATTACCAATTTGGCAAGCTCCTTCGGGTTGGCTTCGATTATGGAAAAATCTGCCTTAACTAAGCTTATCACTTGACCATTGCCTAAAAGGCTATTTTTCGGGCCACAAGGGTCATTTTTGCAAATTGTGACCAATTTGGGCTCTGGTCCATCCCTTATATTGGATACAATTTTCCAAATAACACCACAAAGGCACTCAAATACTGGAATTTGATCATTTCCAACTTGGCCACATACCATAGACTGCAGTTGAATGATCTGTTTGGTGGTAAGATGGAAAGAAAATGTTCCAAACTTGGAATTGCTGGCAATTATCCAATTGTCTCCAACTGGGTCAACCCGTTTCACTGATAGCGGGTCTTTGGACGGTGTTGGCGGGCTCAGGGAAGTTCTGATTGTAGTGTGTGATTGGGCTTGCTTGATCGGTTGGCTCAGCTGATTACCCGCCATGACTTGGCCCCATGCATTTATGAAATTGGCTGCTGAAAAAGCATCTCCGAGGACATGGGCCCAACTTAGGCCCATTGATATTCCTCCGCATTTGAACCGAGTTAGCTGCAAATGCAAAGAGGCCCAGCAAAAACAATAATTATGGTTAGTTTTGCAGCCTAAATGGGAAAGTAAACACAAAGCAGCCTAAATGGGAAAGTAAATTTGTTAGGTGCATTTAGGGCTGTGTTTGCTTTGATTTTGAACTAAACTAAAGAGTAAAGATTAAATCATTTTGAACAATTTAAAGAGTCTAATAACCAAAATCGAAACGTATGTATTATGTGACTGGACCAAACTAATGAATAACAGTTCGGTTTTGATTTTTAACTATGGTTCTAACGTAAGCACTTGCTGTTTAATTTATGTTTTAAAAAATAAACAAGTACTTTATTCTTTCTATTTTCAATGTTCTTTATTTTTATTATTTTATTTTATAACTTGGTTCATATTATCATAAAGAGAGATTCCTGTATCTATAAATTATGGATTATATTTTATTATTTTTATCTATTAATAATAGTATATGAATTATGTAATATTACGATGTTATGAGAAAAAAATAAAAAAATTTAAATAATAAAGAGAAGAAATAAAAAATTAAAAGATGTAAAATAAAACAAATAGTATTTTTAAGTTTTTTAATATATAATACATAATATAATATGATTATAATAATAATAAGTATCAGATTGGTTCGGTCATACAATTTTTTAAAACTTAATTCTTGAATCGAATCATCACAAAGAACAGTTTTTAATCATTTGAAATAAAAACCAATGGTTTACCCAATAAAAACCAATAGTTTACCCAAAAGCCTGAACCAAATCATATGATTTGGATCGATATGAATTAGTTTTACGATTCCATTGATTTTCTAAACACCCTTAAAATTTGTTTGCCCGTTTATCAATATAGGTAAAAAATACTATGCTCTCAGTAAGCCAAAATTGTAACCTCTATTGCAAAATATATGATATATTTTGTAGTTTGGACCACTAAAAGTGCGAGTATTCATTTTTCACTCACATTTTCACTCACCTTATGAGAGCATTTCCAACTACACTCTTCAAAATTTTATTAAGAAATCACTTTTTATTTACAATTTTAACTATGCTTTTTATTTTAGATAGCCATTACTATTAAAAAAATAAAAGCAATACAGCTAAAAAATTAATATAAACTAGCTATAACAAATTATTATTATTATTATTTAATTAATACAATTAGAATTTAGAGAATAAGTTTTTTAGAATTTTTTTGAAGGAGTCTGTCTTAAAAAATTAGTTGTTTAATTAATTTTTGACTTCTCAAATTTATAAGGTGCTCTCCACAAATAAAGAGCCATTTGATCAATCTCCAAATTAGCAAGCACCTTAGAGAGCACATTGAAGTCCAATATTTGCCACATTCCTCCTTAAAATGGTTAAATAGCAAGTTTAGCAACTGGCGTATATGCTCGGAGGTTTTATATATGTAGGTGGATGAGCTGGCAACTTGGTTTTAAGTTACTTTAAGTTAAAAAATTAAAATATTTATTTGATAAAAAAATTAATGACTTTTAAGTCAACAAAAAAATAAAATAAAACGAATGTGAAATTTTAAGTATACTCTTATATGTATAAAAAAAAATCAAAAGCCAAAAAAAACAAAAGAATAAAATTAAAAATTATTATAAAAAAAATCAAAACTCTTAAAAATAAATAAGCTAAAAAATGAAAAATAGAAAACGAGATTTTGTTAGTTTTTTGAATTTTAAGTTAAAAGTCAAAAAATTAATTTTAAACAGAGTTAAAGTCGATAAGCAAACAAAAATTTAAACTATTTAGCTCCGTCTGTTTTGACGTAAATATTTATATTAGTTAGTTGTATAAATATTCGTTTAATAAAATATTTTATATTATTAGACTAAATTTGACTTTCAAAACTAAAACTCGTAACCTATTTTTGGTATTAACGATTTTCTACTTTCATTGCACATTTTGTTTGTCACTTTGTGCAGAGGAAGATAAGAGTGTTTTTGGTCTTACAATTTTCTAACCTTCATTGCACAATTTGGCCTCGTTGGTTTTATCTTTCACAAATTATATTTAAAATAATTTCAAAAAACAATTTCATACTATTTTGAAAAGATAAAATATATTTGATTGCGAAAATTAAGAGTCATTTCTGAGCGACTCAAGTTCTGCAGAAGAAAAAAAAAAAGCAAAAATACTTTTAGATTATTTTTAAAATTTTTAATTTTTATGCCCTTTTTTAACTCAATTTTTTGGAACAACTTTTTAAAAATTACTAACAAACATGTTTTGTTACTTTCGGCATAGGAAAAGATTGAACATTTCTCATGTAATCAAACACCGAAAAAATAAAAATAAATAAAAATATTTTTATTTATAAAATATTTTGCGTTAAAACAAATATAACCTTAACGGAGGCATTATATAGAAGTGTTGTAGTTATCTCCAAGTCAAATAACTTCATGGAATATGATAGAATATTAGAATACCTGTAGATAAACCAGAGGAGAGAAGAAGAGCTCTGGACCAATGATTTGGTTAGGAAAAAGCAGTTTATGAAGGAAAGAGGAGGAGGCGGAGGTAGAGGAGCCGCCCTCCTTATGTGCCACCATTTCCAGCCACTCATCAAGTGTCTTGGCGCACTGGGCTTCGACAAACCTGACGCCACTGTCGTTGCACTTAATGTACGGGCGGCCAGAGTCAGAGCGACGAAAGCGACCACAGGAGGCGGCGAAGTGGTTGAACAAGGTGAACATGGATTCTTTGATGTTGGTGACAGTGAGCCCATGAACCGCCGTGCTCTGAAAGTAGTAGACGCCTCGGAGGTAATGGAGCTTGGTGGCCAGGTCCAAGTTTGTCGGCTCGTGAATTGCATCTTGTCCGGTGACCTTTCCTGTCCCCACTGTGGAAAGTTTTATGTCGTAAACGAGGGTTTCTTCTTCTACGGTGAACGCCATTGTTGAGAGAGAGAGAGAGAGAGAGAGAGAGAGAGATGCAAAAAGTATGAAAGGATGTGCAGGGTGGTTAAGAGAGATGTACAAGTTTTTTGAGTGAGTTCTTTGAAATGCGTGTGAGAGGAGAAGTTATATAAGTACGCCACGAATTATCCTGAGTTAATAAATGCATTTATGTGCTCACTAAGTCCCGTTTGAGCAAAATTTTGATTATTTGTTTATTTTTGTTTTTAATTTTTTTTAATTTTTTTTAATCGTATCCATGAAAAGAATTGAAAAAGTAAAAAATTGATCAAAAAATTAAAAAAATTTACAAAAGATAAAAATATAAACAACATAAGATTTTGTTTATTAGTTTATTTTAGCTTATTTTTATTTTTTTTAAACTTTTTTTATATTTTAATTAAAAAAATTTATTTTTTTGAATCATCTCGATGAGAAAAGTCGAAAAATATAATAGTTTAACTAAAAGATGAAAAATATTTTCTAAAAACAAAAATAAATCGAATAAAAAAATAAAAAAAAATGCTAATCACTGCCTAATGAGCGATAGTTTAAGAGTATATAATATATAGATATCTGTATAAAATGTATTGATATTTGTAAAAGTGATAGAGTTCACACCTAAAATTATATTAATATTAAAATTTTTTTATTTTTATTGAATTATTAACTAGCGTTCAATATGCAATTATTAGCACTATCTAAAAACAAATAATCAATTATTGCAAACGTGGGCAACAATGTCAACAACTGTATATTAATACACATATTAATCTCCTATATATATATATATTTGTTGAACACAATATAGTAACAAAATGATATTGTATTACCAATGAAAAATTAAAAGTATTCTCGGAAAATTATATGACATTAGTTATAGTCTTGTTTTATTTAAAAATTAATGTTTTTTTTTTAAAAAAAGTCAAATTTTAACTTATTCCGTTTAGTTTTTATAAATAGCCAACTAACCCTTTTCATTTGTTTCTTTAAGAAAAAATATATATATATACACATTTCAAACCCTCTATTTTTTTAAAAAAAATAAATGAGTATAATATCCTTAATTAAAAAGTCATTTATACTATTAACAAAAAAAAAATTTATACCAATATTTCAAACACTACAATTTAAAAACAAAAAATAAAATATGCATTTATATATAAATAATAAAATATATTTTTTTTTGTAAAACTACATCTTACGATCAGAAATACATCTTGTCCAAAATATATCATCTCTCTCTTTGACATATAATTTGAATAAAAGATTAAGATTGAATAGATGAGATTTAATAGTTGAGATTAGCTTAGCTAGGATTTTTCTTACTTATTATTTTTAATGTTTAAAAAAACTTTAAAAATCTAAAATCATAAAATACGTACTATTGTTTAAATAAAATCTAATCATTTTTGCATATTTTAGTCTTTCAGATTATAAAATAATGACTCTTTTTTTGAAATTATTAAAAAAAAATGAACATCAGAAATCTTGGAGTACTAATATTTTTAAAAAAGAAAATCTAACCATTTTTTTTTTTGCATGTTTTAGTTTTGTTATATCTTTATTTTATGTGTTGAATATTAAGATTGTACTAAAATTAAAATTTTTATTAACTCTGATTTTTCCTGTTAAAATTAAGATTTTTTATTGAACCCAACTTAGAGGGTTGAGAATTTAAAGTTTTAGTGATTTATCTCAGTTTTGCATTCTTTACTTTAGATTTTGTGAAGTTAGACTAATCTTTCTTTAAACTTTTAAATAATAGAAAAATACTTAAGAATTTACAATTAAAAATATTTTTTTTGGATAAGTAATTAAATATTATACCAAAAAAAAATTTACAATGAAAAACTGAAACCACACCCTAACCAACAAACATAACAAAAAACTCTCACAACTCGAGAGATTAGGGAGGTTCGTAACAACATAAATCCACACGTCTCAAAAAAGACAGTTAAAAAAATACAAGGACAACCGGAGTCAAAAGACAAAATTTCCAAAAATCAAAAATTATCCAAAATTACCAAAGATCTTTTTTCCGATTAATCGAAAGATGTCTAATATTTTGATCTAGTTTATTTTGTTCTCCTCACTAGATGCTGAATTTGAATTACCTTTTCTTATTGACTGAATTTGAATTACCTTTCTTTATGAATTTTATCTTATCAACCTCTTTTTTAGGAAAAATGGTCTTTATGGTAGACACAGTTAGAGAAGATGTGAAATTATCAATATTTCGTTCATTTTCACGAATATCTTCTCTCCTGAGCTCACAGAAAGAAAGAATGTCAAAAACATTTAAAGATCTCGAACTGGTAGAAGTGGAAGGCTCACCAAGCTTCCTCGATGATTGAGCGTCGATTGCTTTCCCATGAGAAACTTGATTAGTATTTTTCTTTTCTTTTTTTCACATCAATCCATTTCTCATTTGAGTGTTTGTTGTCATTCTCGTCTTTTCTTCTCCAAATCTGTTTAGAAAAAGTAACGCCCTCTTGCGCATTCACACAATTATTAAGATTGTGACCGAATATATTACATTTATTGTATCTTAAAGGAACCCAAGAAGTTTTCACCCGAATAACATAAGGATCTCCATATCCTAAATTTATGGGAAATAATTTTGAAATCTCTTTGTTAGCTTGTACCTCAATGCAAATTCAGGCAAATGTTAACCTACTTCGAGAGTGCGTCAAATCATCCACATACAAAGACTTCCCAAGGATACTTGCCAAGTATCATATCCCTTCTTCTGTCTACAATTCAAGGGGAACATTATATAAATTTACCCACAAAGGCATACTTGAAAACCCTTTTTTGGAGAGCGACATACCCGCCTCTCATTTTTTCAGCACAACATATCTCCCTCCACAATGGTATGGACCATTCTCAAGAATCTCATCAAGAATCTCATCATTTTTAAATTTAAAGATAAAGTATCTATTTTCAATAGATATTATATCTTGAATAGTATCTTTCCATATTCATTCTGACCAAGGTTTGATATAATGAAAAGACACTCTTTTATCAAAGAAATAACCAACCAAAGCATGTTCCCAAAGAGAAAAGCCTAGCTTAGATATATCCAAAGAAATAGCATACATGCTCTCCACCTTTGGTTCTACATCATACTTCTTGATTTGATGTCTTGATTGACAATTGATCCTTTTTTCACAAACAATAGATGACCAAGAGGAAGGCACAGTATCTTTAACCAAAGTTACTCCACACTTAATAGGTTCTTGGAGGGAAAGAATTAACGGAGTGCAATTCTCCCCATTCTTCACACTACTACTTTTATCTATCAACAGCAAGTGAATGTCTCTATCTTGGTCAGGAAACGAAATCTTAGAAGAAGGTACAAAAAGGCTTTTTTTTCCCCGAATAATTATCTACCATAAACCCGTCTGTAGTAGCTTTAAAATATTTTATTTTAGAAACAAATATCAAAATTTGTTTTCAAAATAAAAAGACTCACTAAATAGTTCTTGCAGCTTAAACACACCTCATTACCATGCATATGTGCGTACTTAACCAATATATAATTGGTGAATCCATAACACAATTTTTTTACTAATGCTTTAGCACTTTCAATATATGTGTTATAAGTTGGTATGAAATAATCAAAATCATTAGAAAAAAATGGATTAGTGGATTGATTATAATTTTAAAACTGTGAACAACTATAGAAAATTAGATACTGTAAGAAAATTTTAGTAAGAATGTTAAGATAAAGTGAAACTCATACAGTATCAAAATATGAAAACACTAAACAAGTATTCTTCCTTAGTATAATAGTATAATTTAGTGCAAGAAATATATGACATTTAATTTAATTAGTAAAAGAAAAATGTATAAATTGAAAAATACTTGTACATAACTTCTCACTTTCAGCATACAAAAATACTACGTGCACAGATGCATAGCACAAAATTTGACACATCCTTTTTATATGGGATGAGTCTTGTAGTTTGTGGAGCTTATTTTGTGTGAAAGGATTGTATTCGGTTATGTACCCAAATTTATACATATATAGAGGCGAAGTGTCACGCCCCCAAAACACGGATCACATGAACCACCCAAGAAAAATTCATTTTGTGATACTATGATCCACCAAAACTATTCAAACCCAAGCGATCAAAGAACCAAATCCCAAAATGAATAGAATACCGTTGAAAAATGCACTTTCGATGGTTTAGTTTAAGTAAAAGAATAGTTCAAAAGAATAGGGTCAAGGTCCCCAGAGCCAAGCCTAAAAGACAAATTAAAGAGATTTTTCAGAATAGGGTCAATGCCTAGGCTGATCGATTGGTCTTGGGACCGATCGAGCAGTCCTTAACAGTGTTTAGTTTTTCTTTCTGCCTGCAAACAACCGAGGCATGCATAATACCGCTCGATAGACTAATTGATCGGTTCATCAAGCGGTCTAGTCTTGGATCATTTTTCAAATGCCAAACCTTGTAATTCAACACTTAGCAAAATTTGTAGCTTTTTCAATACATTCAAGACAAAATGAAATAACTTTTAAAAGTGCTAAAACTTGATTCAAACCTCCCTCGAGGTGCAAGAATTGAAATTAAAAGTCATTGAGGTCTTTTTTGTAAAAAATTTTAAACTTTTACCGATGAGCAATTGAGTTCCACATTCACCACGCTGTTACAACACATTCGTAGAATCATTAAAAGCACACAACTTTACTATCTAAAATCGTGGAGGTAAATTAATATTTTTGTAGAAAGCTATTTTCAATTCAACTAAACATTTTAAAATCCATGCTCAATCCCAAGGGTTAGCTCCCAATACCAAAATTCATGTTTTTACATCACTCACATAATTTCCACCGATTTTCAAAATACATATTTATGAAAACCATATATGCATGCATCCACTAACTTTGTAATAAACTTTAGAAGCTCAAAACATGATTTTTAAACCGATCGAACAAGGCTTAATCTCAAAATTCAACATTTATAGCATTTAAACACGATAAAAATGCGTATAATCACATGTAACACCATTTCAGAGCAAGATAGTCTAGAATCCTACCGTAGAGAGTTAAAAACTCGACGCTTTAACTGTTAAGGTTGGTATACTAAAAATCATATTTTTAGTAAAATTATATTTTTAATAATTAATTTTATTTTAATAAAATTAATTTTCTATTTTATGAGAATCTTTATGAGCAATGTATGCGTATTATTTCTTTAATGTTATGCATGGATGTCCAATATTCTGTATAGTATTTAATCTGATATGTAGAGTACGGCTTGCACATAGAAGATCAGCTTTTAGGTTCTTGCAGAATATAAGTTTTATGTTCACAGTTTAGATGAAAATAAACATAGTATCGGTACGACTGTAGCATAGAATTTTAGTAAGTTCATCTTGATTACGGAGAACAAATAATAACGTCGTCTATTAATCTGAGTCTCTATATTAGTAAACTTTGTGTGTATTAAACAGGATATTTGAGGCAATTAATTTTATACTGACTATATAAATTAATTTACACCTCAAGGTTATTATGAATAATGTTTATCCTCTTAATGCTGAAATAATTATTAATTTGCGTATATTTAATATTCATTGTTTTGATTCATTAAAGGGTGCGATCTTATATGGGTCTATATTTTCGGTGAGTTGGATAGTGGTATTATTTATATGACAAATATTAATTATTGATGGAATTCATGTCCCGAAAGATCGGGATTGACGATAACCTCTTAAGAAAGCTTATAAATTTTGATCGGGCCAAATCCTGCAGGTGGATTTGATTATCCGGCGGTCAAATAAGTTAAGTAGAAGGGTTTAAAGAATATCAAGATACCGATTAAATTAAATTATCAGTAATTAAATTTAATTAGCGAGTATCAAGAATTTTAACGTGGAGAGAAATGGTAAACATTTAATAACAGGAGGTCAATGGTATATGGTAATGAGATTATAGGTCAGAGTACAATTATAGTTCTTTAGTGGTGTGAACTATAATTCAATGTTTTATAAAAATTGCAAAAATTACTGTTAGTTTTTCATAATTATAGATACCGCTATGAGATTTATTTAATTGTAAAAACCGCTAATACATGTCTGTGTTTCACTAGAAGTCTTACTCATAATTACTCTCTAAGCCCCTACTGTAGTCCTATAAATATGCAGGTAAGCTGAATAAGTTTCATAACTTGTCTTTTAAGACTAAAACTGTTCAGGTTCTGCCGGTACGAGTTCGCAAAGGATTATAACCCACACTATATTCACGAATCGCATAAGAAAATACAGTAGAAGATCTGACAGGAACTTCAATTTGGATTCAATTCATAGTTGAGGATTCAACTGGTAAAAAGGTATTCTTTTAAATTAACTTCAGATGCACGAATTTTATTTTAATCGTTCATCATCGAAAGTTTTATTTGGGATCCGTTTTGACGTTTGCCCGTCTAGTTAATCTTTTCAGATAATCGTTTGTAAAAACAAAGATCTTGGCAGTTTTGTCTCCAACAATTGGTATCATAGTCATTTTATTTTTTATTTTTGATTATCGAGGCTTGGTAGTTTTAGAACTGTCGCTAATTTTGTTCTGCAGGTGTTTGAATCCCGATTTTATGATCGTCATTTAATTATCATGTTTGATTAAATAGTGTGAATGATGATTTTTTTTAATCACGGGGGTTGACCATGATAGATCGAGTGTGAGCTTTCGGGAGATAGGATTGATGTAATAGCTGATTTTTATTTTTAAGATATCTGTTTAAATTATTTAAGAACATGTTGAACATATCCAAGAACGGAAGCAGCACCGGCGGTGGTTCTGATTTTTACGGGCCATAGATCGCGTTAAGTTTTTAATGGTTTTAAACAATTTTTTCTGATGAGTTTTTTTTGCAATATTTATGAATAAGCAATAGCATAAAAAAAGTCAAAAATAATGAGGAAAAATCATCAAAATAGTCCGATTCCGGCGGCTTTGCTGGCAGCAATGTTTATGATATTTTAGGCCATTTTGGGAACAATTTTATGGGTAGTATAAAAAACTGGCCAAAATCACAACCCAAACAGCCGGCAAACAGGTCAGCGGCGGCAATAGATTCCAGGCTATTTTTTGACAGTTGTTTGGACTATTTTTGAGTAATTTTTTTGATAGAAAGATTTTAATTTTTGAGATCTTTTTAGCAGTATAAAGAACATTGAAAACGGAGTTCGAATGAGGCCAGAACGGCCTCGAAAAGTTTGTGGTTCCAGGCGGCGGTGCTGGGGTGCGGTTGCAGCAGCTTTTGGTAGTTTTTTTGGCAATTTTTTGAGCTATTTTCGAGTATATTTTTTTCTATAAAAAGAGTAATTTTTGAGAGTTTTCTTTTGATATAAAGTACGTTGAAAATCAAGTTCGGGAAGAGGTCGAAAATATCTCGGGAAGTTGGTGGCGCAGTGTTGTGGCGGGTAGCAGTGTTTTTTGAGGTTCAGGCCATTTTTTGGCCGTTTTTTGTACTGGTTTTGAGTAGTGTTTTGTCAAAAAAATTTATATTTTGAGAACTTTCCAACGATATAAATTTTTTTAAAAACGGAGTTCAGATGAGGCGGCAGGAGCTTCCTGAAGGTGACGGCTAGGTGGTGCTAGCGGTGGCTGGTGGTTGCCAAAGAATTTTTCTCTCCCGGGATTAATTTTGATATATATTCTAATAAATACAAGACTAATATGATATATATTGATATATCAGATAGTATCAGGGAAGCCTAATGCAATCAGAACACAGTAATCATAGATAAAAAAGAATTATTACAGCTAATTTTTTTAGGGAGATTGAAACAATTCAGTGTTTCACTTGGATCATAAAATCGGGATATATGCATATCATGTTTATATATATATGAACATCATGGATGATTGCATATTCATTTTATTTATCCTACTAATTTAATTAATTTAAAAATTCAGTTTTAATTAAAATATTTAGTAATGACAAATAAAATTAAGTTTTTTTAATTAATTAATTTTACTTAAATAAAAAAGCTTTAGATAATTTTTTTTACAAAATATCACGTTTAAGATGATTTTTCATAAAATTGAATATCTTAAAAAAAATGTAAAAATTAATTTTAGATTTTGAATTAATTAAATAAAAAAATATTTAATCAAGATAAATTATTATTTTTTAAAAAATATGAAATAAAAAATAAAATAAATAAATTTATTTATCAATACTTTAGCTGAGAGTTGAAGGAAAAACTGTATATTTATTAAATTTTATTTATTTGACATTTAAACATGAAAAGATGGTTTGATAAATCAGAATATTTGGACTCATGTACATGGAAAGATATTTGATTCTTTCAGATTGTGTGATTTTTTAAAATTAATAAATTTATTTTAATTAAACGAATTTTTATAACTATAAAAAATATTTTAAAAATCTATGTGGGAGAATGAATTTATTCACATATAAATTTCGCAATCTCCATCACTAGTTTGTAGACGATACAATTAAATCATGCGTGTCGGCAGTAAGGCTTTTTTCTCCAACGGATAAATTAATTGCGGTATCGCCAGTACAAACCTCCTTTAGGAATAATTGTAGATAATTGTTAGTGTGGATCACTTCTCCAACTAAAGAGTTCATTGCGAATCGATTGATTTGAGATTAGATGATGGTTAATACTTAACTGTATATAATAGTATCTTCTCAAAATGAATCACTGCTATTATATACTGGACCGAAATTATGTCAGTTATTTAATTTTACTTGGCATGGTCAGTTGCCTAGATAGTAAAATTAAAAAAAATTGACATGTCTGATCTTATGAAGGATAGTAGACGTACTCTCAACGAGGCATGCTATTCTCAGGTTATCAGACTGCTGGCGAATTAATTTTAAAATGGTAGAGGGAAGAAAATTAAAACTAATTTAAAGTTCTACTCATCATAATTAACGGTATTTTTTAATTATGTGATTCTCATGATTAAAATGACTTTTAACTCACTCGCTTTAATACTCAAAGAAAATAAACTAAAGGGTTCAAATTTTGTTGACTGAAAATGTTACTTGGATATAGTTTTAACTACTAATGACATTCTTTCGATGTCCAAAAATGTGTTTGTTTATAAAAATGGTTATTCCTCTCGACCGAAAGGCATGAAGAAAGAATAGGCTTAGAACAAGGTGACACGATTTTTAGGGTAGTTAGTGGACCACAAACTGGTGTTAAAAAGTCAAAATACAGATATTTTCACTGTAACCAAACCCGGCACTAGAAAAAGTTATGTCCAATATTTCTCAGTAAGCAGAACAACAAGGGTAATTTCTATTCACTAGTTGTGTAAACATATTTAACGATGTTATCTGTCGATACCTGGTGTGTAGATACGGCAGCCACTAATCATGTCTGTAATTTTTTACAAGAATTCTAAAAAATTCGACAACTTAGTGATTGAGAGATTTACCTACATATGGGTAATAATACAAAGGTAACAATATTTGTAGTAAGAAATGTCACTCTCAGTTTTGGTAGAGATCAAGTTTAAATATTGAGAGATTGTTTTTATGTACCTACCATTAGAAAGAACTTAGATGCTGTTTCTGGATTGGCTAAAGACGGATATTTAGTTTATTTTAATAATTATATGGATATTAAGGATAATAAACGGGTTATATATTTTGGTACATTGGTGGATGATCTTTATATTATTGCTCTAATCTCTCCTATACTGCAACTGACTTAAATGAATAACACATTTAATTTACCATATAAGAAAAAATTTCCTTCTTTAATGAACTAAACGTTTTTTTTGGCACTTATGCTTGGGTCATATTAATCTAAAAAGAATAAATAGACTGGTAGCAGATGAACTTTTGAGTTCATTGGAAGTGGATGCACTTCTAATCTGTAAATTTTGCTTAGAAGGTAAAATGACCAAAATGCCTTTTTCGGCTAAAGGATATAGAATTAAATAACCGTTGGAACTAGTTCATTTTGATATGTGTGGTCATATGACAATTCGGGCTAGAGGTGGCTTTGAGTACTTCATTAGTTTCATTGATGACTACTCAAGGTATAGATATATATTTACCTGATACACCGTAAATCTGAATACTTTGAGAAATTCAAAAAATTCAAGGCGGAGGCAGAGAAGCGCCTCGGTAAAAGTCTCAAATCATTACGATTCGACCATCGTGGAAAATACCTCTTTGAAGAGTTTAAGGACTACTTGTCATCAGAGGGGATTACATCCCAGTTGACTGCACCTAGCACTCCGCAACAGATTGATGTAGCAGAAAGAAGGAATATAACTCTTATGGAGATGGCAAGATCCACAATGAGTTATTCAGGTTTACCCGATTCATTTTGGGGACTCGCTCTAGAGATAGATGCCTACACTCTGAACATGGTACTTTCTAAGTCAATACCTTATACTCCCATAGAATTGTGAACCGGGCATAAACCTAGTTTGAAATACATTCGAATTTGGGGGTGTCCAGCATATGTGCTGAAAGGAAACACGGGTAAATTAGAACCGATGACAGAAGTCTATTTCTTTGTGGGGTATCACAAGGAAATGAAGGGTGGTCTATTCTATAATCCTAAGGATCAGAAGGTCATTGTTAGCACCAATGCCCGATTCTTGAAAGAGAATTACATTATAGATCACTGGCCCAATAGCAAAATTATTCTAGAAGAACTAAAAGAAAATACTAGTAGAACGGAAGGACAAGTCAATGTTAATCTATTATCTTATTGTAGTAAGAGGATTATCGGGACATGTGCAAATCAAGAACTGAGTTATGATTCTGCACAGCGTGTTACTGCTAGTACACAGCCACAGATAGTGTCTCGTCGTTGTGGGAGAATTATTCATCAACCTGACCGGTATATGTTTTTGGGAGAGTCTTTTGACAGGATCTCAGCAGAACTAGATACCGAACCCTGTAACTACAATGAAACACTTCAAGACAGAGATGTAGATATTTAGTAAAGGGTTATGAATTCAGAGATAGAATCTATGTATTCCAATCAGGTCTGAAAATTTGTAGAACTACTCGTAGACATGACAATTTTACCCACTCCGATTCGGGGAACATATAACAGCGTCGTCTATTGTTTCGACTCTCTGTACTAGTACACTTTGTGTGTATTAAACGGGATATTTGGGATAATTAATTTTATACTGACTATATAAATTAATTCACACCATAAGGTTATTATGAATAGTGCTTATCCTCTTAATCCTGAAATAATTATTGATTTGCGTATGTTTAATATTCGTTGTTTTGATTTATTAAAAGGGTGCGATCTTATATGGATCTATATTCCCGGTGAGTTGGATAGCAAAATTATTTATATGACAAATATTAATTATTGACGGAATTTACATTTCAAAAGATCAAGATTAACGATACCCCCTTAAGGAAGCTTATAAGTTTTGATCGGGCCAAATCTTGCAGGTGAATTTGATTATCCGGTGGTCAAATAAGTTAAGCAAAAAGGCTTAAAGAATATCACGATACCGATTAAATTAAATTATCAGTAATTAAATTTGATTGACGGGTATCGAAAATCTTAACGTGGGGAGAAATGATAAGCATTTAATAACAGGAGCTCAATGCTATATGGTCTTGAGATTACAGGTCAAACTGCAATTATAGTTCTTTAGTGGTGTGAACTGTAATTTAATATTTTATGAAAATTACAGAAATCGCTGCTAGTTTTCCATAATTATAGATATCGCTATGAGATTTGCTTAATTACGGAAACTATTGATACGTGTCTGTGTTCCACTGGAAGTCTTACTCATAATTACTCCATAAGTCCCTATTGTAGCCCTATAAATATGCGGATAGACTAAACCAGTTTCATAACTTATCTTTTATGACTAAAGCTGTCCAGGTTCTGTCGGTACGAGTTCTCGAAGGATTATAGCTCACACTATATTCGGGAATCACATAAGAAAATACAACAGAAGATTTGACAGGAGCTTCAACTTGGATTCAATTCATAGTTGAAGATTCAATCGGTAAAAAGGTCTTCTTCTAAATTAACTTCGGATGCATGGGTTTTATTTTGATTGTTCGTCATCAAAAGTTTTAACTAGAGCCCGTTTTGGCGTTTGGCCATCCAGTTAATTTTTTAAAATAATCGTTTGCAAAAACAAAAATCTTAACAGTTTTGCCTCCAACAATAACTTCCTGTAAAAAATTAATGTCACCGAAATGAGATTTTGTTTGGATGGATGTGAAGTTCTTGAAGTGTACAATACCGTTCCACCCTCGTAACGCCAAAAATCACACCCGAAGCAAGGTAAAGTATAGTGACAAGTCAAGGATTTGAGTTTTCTTCTAGAGAGAAAGAAGAGAAACTTGTTTGGGAAGCTTTAGACCAAAAACCAATGAGAAGGGTTTGTCCCACACACACTTAACTCTGACAGACCGATCGATCGGTCTTAAGACCAATCGAGCGGTCTTATCCAGAGAATTCCCAACTTTGCACCACAACGCCCAAGCGGTCCGGGATTAATTCTATCATGCATTTCTATATCTTAACATGCATACATCACATAGAAATAACCTACTTTATAACAACTATATGCAATTTATATCCCACTAATAGAATATTACAAAATAAAAAGGAACCGAGCCTCACAACTCTTCCCTTCTTAAGGAATCTTGCCCCCGAAGTTCGTTATGTGGTCAAGAAAAAACAATTCTGGGTACCTAGCACGAACTTTAGACTCAAGCTCCCATGTAGCTTCATCGAGCCCGTGATAAAGCCATAAGACCATGGCATAGGCAATGGTTCTCTGTCTTAACACTTGCTCTTTCATGTCTAAAATCCTTATTGGTCGTTCTTCAAAAGAAACATTCTCATCCGCCCTAAACTCAGCTCAATCCAAAATATGTGATGGGCTAGGCTCGTACTTCCAAAGCATAGAAATATGAAACACATTGTGCATCGATGGTAACTAAGGAGGCAAGGCTAAATGGTATGCAACCTCCTCAATCCTCTCAAGGATGGCCGAATAAAATGCGGTGACAACTTCTCGCTACGGCCAAATCTCGTCAAACCTCGGCGTGACAAAACCTTTAAAAACTCGTGGTCTCCGACCCCAAACTCCAAAGGCCTTCTCCTTTGATCTGCGTAATTATTCTAATGGTTTTAGGCCATCACCAAGCATTATCGAATCTTGGTAATTTTTTCTGTTGTCTCCTGCACCAAGTCGGGTCCCAAAACTTATGTTTTCTTCTGCATCTGCCTAACATACCAGTGACCTACATGGCCTACCTTACAACGCCTCGAAAAGCGCCATCCCAATACTGAACTGATAGCTATTATTATACGCGAACTCCACTAATGGTAAGTGATCCTCCCGCGAACTCTGAAAATCTAGTACACAAGCTCTCAACATGTTCTCCAAGATCAGTATGGTGCGTTCGGACTGACTGTTCGTCTGAGAATGAAAAGTAGTGCTAAAATGTAAATTCATCCCCAAAGTTGATTGAAGACTCTGTCAAAAGTATGGCGTGAAGCGCAGGTCTCGGTCAGAAACAATAGATACAGGCACGCCATGCAACTGGGCAATCTCATTTACATAAAACTTACTCAACTTGTCCACGAAATCCTTCACATGTATGGGAAAAAAGTGTACAGATTTTGTCAGTATGTCAACCACCACCTAAATGGCGTCATGTCCCTTTGGCGATCTAGAAAGTTCTGTCATAAAATCCATCATGACATTCTCTCACTTCCATTATGATACTGGCAACGGTTGGAGCAACTCTGCTGGCCTTTGATGTCCTGCCTTCACTTGCTGACAAGTAAGGCATCGAGAAACAAACTGAGCTATATCCCTCTTCATTCCCTTCTACCAAAACTATCGGTGTAGATTATGATACATTTTGGTGTCTCCCGAGTGCACTACAAGATGAGAATGGTGAAAATCATGTAACACATCTTCACGGCATGACTCTGACACAAATACTCTCCCAGCAAATCTCAAACTCTGATCCGGGCTCACAACCCATCCCTTGTTGTCTTTCCCACTAGCAACATGGTTCAGTAACATCTGAGCTTCCTAATCTGTTTGATGAGCCTCCAGAGCACGAGCAATCAACATGGGTCATGAAACGACTGAAAATAAGGTCGCACCCTCCTTTCTCTCTAAGACATAAATCAAACTCTATAATCTCTTGAAACATGTCCCACTCTCGCACGGCAACAAAAGCTAAGGAACCATGAGATCTCCTACTAAGAGTGTCGGCCACGACATTGGCCTTTTTCGGGTGATATTACAGATCGAAATCATAGTCCTCCATAAACTCTATCCACCGTCGCTGGCATAGACTTATGTCCTTCTGAGAAAATAAGTATTTCAAACTCTTATGATCGGAGAAAACCTTAAAATGCTCACTGTAAAGATAGTGCCGCCATGCCTTCAAGGTAAAGACCACGGCTACCAACTTCAAGTCATGTGTCAGATAGTTTTGTTCATGACTCTTTAACTGCCAAGATTCATAACCTTACCCTCTTGCATCAAGACACGTCCTAAACCATTATGCTACACTTCACAATAAACTGTGTAACCCAAACCCCGTTCCAGAATAACCAACACTGGTGCATTAATCAATCTCTTCTTCAGCTCCTGAAATGCCAACTCATAAGACTCACTCCAAACAAACTTGACTCCCTTTCGTGTAAGGTGAGTTATTGGCTCTACAAGTCAAGAAAAGTCTTTCACGAATCATTGGTAGTAGCCTGCCAAACGCAGAAAGCTACGAATCTCAAACAAATTCTTTGGTCTTTCCCATCTCATCACTGCATCGATCTTTGAAGAGTCTACAAATACTCCATCCCCCGACACAACATGTCCAAGAAATTTCACCTTCGTCATCCAAAACTCATATTTCTCAAATTTTGCATACAATCGATGCTCCCTCAAAAGCTGTAGAGCAATGCGTAGGTGTTCTTTATGCATCTCCCTCGATGGTGAATAGATAAGAATGTCATCCATAAACATGAGTATAAAACTGTCAAGGTACTGATGGAATATATGATTCATCAAGTCCATAATTATCGCAGGTGCATCCGTTAAATCGAACGGCATAACTAAAAACTCGTAATGACCATAACAAGTCTGAAAGGCAGTCTTTGGTATATCCTCTTCCTTGATCCTCAATTGGTGGTATCCTAATCTCAAGTCAATATTTGAAAAACAACTCAAACCCTTTAATTGACCAAATAAATCATCAATCCTTGGCATATGATACTTCTTTTTCACCGTCACGTGATTCAACTTTTGATAATCAATGCATAATCTCAAGGACCCATCCTTCTTTTTGGTGAACAAGGCTGGAGCTCCCCATGGGGACGTACTCAGGCGTACAAACCCCTTATCTAGTAATTCCTGAAGTTGTACCTTAATCTCACGCAACTCTACTGGTGCGAAATGATAAGATAGCATCGAAATAGGAGCGGCTCCTGGAACAAGGTTGATAGAAAACTCTACCTCACAAGATGGTGGCAACTAGAATAGATCGTCAGGAAAGACAACTAGGTAGTCACAAACCACAGGGAAAAAATTTCCTCGGACACTAATAGCCTCATCCAACATGAGAGCAGAAAAGAAGAAACTAAAATTTTCTCGATTTTGCACAACACCGGGCATGGACACTAAACCATCGTCCTGATCGCCCACAAAAAAAAAATCACCCTCAAGTGTACAAATCGATACCCTCCGTCGATCACAATCGATATATGCACGATAGGTGATCAGCTAATCCATCCTTAGGATGATGTCAAACGTGGTCATGTCGAGAATGATAAAATCAAATTCTAAATAGCGACCGGCGATCTCTAACTCATAAGATCCACAGACTAGTCCCAACACTATATTTCCACCGACTGGGGTCTCTACACACAGCGTGCTATCCAGTGTATTTATCTTCAGTCCCAAAGCAAATGCAAAGCAAATGAGATAAAGGAATGCGATGTTCTTGTGTCGATAAGAATACTGGCCCATGAACGGTACACTAAAAGAGTACTTCTGATGACTGAAGTAGTCGTTGAAGCGTCAGGCAGTACCGGTGCCTTCGAAGAACTTAGATCAGTGAGGTTAAACACCCGTCCCTACAGTCCTCTATTAGTAGGTCTGTCGTCCCTATGTTAGCTGAATAGGTGGTGCACTTATCGTGCTCTGTGTACTCCCTCCCTCGAGGTAGTTCCCGCGAAAATGTCCCAACTAACCACACCCAAAGCATACATGTGGCCCTCTCCCATGGGACTGAACAGGTGTAGAACTCTGAGGTTGTCCCTTCAGTGTCCAATCCACCACATGATGCTCTGGTTGTCTACACTTATAACAAATGAGCTCTCTCCGCTTCGACTGTCCCGACAAAGCTACTGAGGGTGCTGGTGCTGAAAAAAGTTGATATGACTTAGTAGGATAAGAACTGGGACCAGACGACCATTGCCTCTTGTTGCGACGTTCACCCGACTGTGCACTCGCTCTTCCTTGCAGTGCTCTAGCCTATCTAGCTTTATGGGTCTCATTAAAGGTATTCTCAATGGTGATTGCAGATTCCACCAATTCAGTAAAAA
Organism: Heliamphora exappendiculata; assembly: GCA_034768845.1. Lineage (NCBI taxonomy): Eukaryota > Viridiplantae > Streptophyta > Magnoliopsida > Ericales > Sarraceniaceae > Heliamphora > Heliamphora exappendiculata. The sequence continues at coordinate 26,022 of JAOTRH010310390.1, forward strand.
CACGTAACCTTAATCTTGCCACCCTTTTCCTGATCGCGGGTCTCAAACCCCTCTCAAATCCCTTTGAATGTTGCTCTTCTGTGGCCACAGATTACTATGCAAAGCGAGCTAAACTGGTAAACCTGTTCTCATACTGTACAACACTTACCATCCCCTAGGTGAGTGAAAATAACGTCTCCCTATAAATGTCCTTAGAAGACTTAGGAAAGTATTTCTCCAAAAACACCTTTATAAAAGCAACCCATGTACCATCTACAACTATTTTGGCAAACTTCCACCACTCATGGGCATCACCCCTCAGTTGGAATACTACAAACGCAATTCTCAAGTCATCCTCGGCTATCTACAACGTGTCTAAGATCCTAGTCACGAGCTCTAGCCATTCAGTGGTCACTTTGGGATCGGGATTCCCGACAAAGGTATGAGAGTCAAGACGTTGGAACTCACACATGGGAACGGTTACCCTCGGCTCAGGTACTCTCGCCCCTTCCCTAGCGACCTCAGCTAACTAGCGAATAATACCCACCATCTCACGAAACAGATCTACCCCATCTACTGGTCCTTGGGGAATATTAGCATCCCCGACATCAGGGATCGACACATTCTCTTGGCCTAAATCGCGACTACAACCCCAACCCCGACCACGGCCTCGTCCTCTCTGCAGAAACATAGCCTCTATATAAAAGAAAACACAGAACATAATGACGTAAGATTTGATTCATCATGTCATTACTAACACATGTCACATAATCATGCTAACACTTAGCCATTCAAGATCATGTAACCAAACTCTACGTACTGAGGAGTACCAACAAGAGTGATAAGTCAATTTGAGTGACCCACCCAGATTCCTTACTAGAAAGTATGTCGGTCAAACGCATTTCTAACTTAGCTTCCAAGTAGGTTAATCTAAATGCCCTAAGGAAAGACAAATTAATCCTAAGGCCAAACCTCCAAGCCCACGTACAGCACAACATTATCATGTTATCGAAATATTTTAAGCACATGCAAGTCAAGCACACACAACCTTCCTCACAAGGTGATGTAATTTCTTTCCACGGTTCTTAGGTATTCGAACCTAGAGTTCTGATACGAATCTGTCACGCCCACAAAACTAGGGTCACGTGAAGCACCCAAGAAAAACTCATTTTGTGATACTAAGATCCATCAAAACCATTCAAATCCAAGCAATCAAAGAACCAAGCCCTAAAACGAGTAGAAAACTGTTAAACAATGCACTTTCGAGGGTTTAGTTTAAGTAAAGGATAGCCTTAAAGAATAGGGTTAAGGTCCCGAGATCCAAGCCTAAAAAACAAACTAACAAGATTTTTCAAAAATCTGTTTAGACAGATTGAGTGGTCCTTAACAGTGCTTAGTTTTTCTTCTTGCATGCAAACAACCGATGTATGCATAAGACTACTCGATAGACCGATTGATCGGTCCATCGAGCGGTCTTGCCTTGGACCATTTTTCAAAAGTCAAACCTTGAAATCTAACACTTAGCAAAATTTGTAGCTTTTTTAATACATTCAAGACAAAATGAAATAACTCTTAAAAGTGCTCAAACATGATTTAAGCCTCCATCGAGGCGCAAGAATTGAAATTAAACAATAAACCAATCGAAAGCCGTTTATAAAACGTTAATATCATCCAACTAATAATTGTTTCAAAGGACAAAGGAACCAATACAACCACCAAAGATTTTTCTCGTTCACATACAACATACATGCATTGGAACCATAACTTTGACGCTTACAAAACATATGCTATCATGTACAAAATGTATTACAACGATTACATGATTCAAAATAACTAAAAACAAGAACACGACAAGTTTTCTAATCCGCCATCACCCGGAACCGAACTTCACACTTCAAGCCAAATGATCAAGATCTCCTGAAAGCGTTTAAATCCAATAATGTGAGTTGAAACCCAATAGAAAATAGACTAGCATGAATTAAAAATGTATCATATAATTATTAGTTATATGAACAACTCTACCACACAAACCTTTAAAATTATTTTCCTTGAAAACCATGATTGTTTACATAATCTAATAGTGTCTCACAATTTGAAAACACCACAAGAATCATATTAGTTCTCTACACGGTTTTTAAACCAAAAGGGTTTTCACAACCACAATGATTTACACATACCGACATTGTCGCACTAGGGACAATGGTAGCAAGTATAAACTCGCATCTATTGACCTAGGTCCGAAGCATCCAATGGCCCGCTAAGCAATAACAAGTTCTATATCTTGTCACAACAACACACGCCTCCCATTGGGACAACACTTCATTTACGGGGATTAACCCGAAGGAGCGAAGCATCTTTTAGTGCAAATTTTTGGATTTTTACCGATGAGTAATTGAGGTTCACATTCACCACGTTGTTACGGCGCATTCACAAAATCATTAAAGGCACACAGCTTTACCATCCAAAATCATGCAGGTAAATTAATATTTTTGTATAAAACTATCCTCAATTCAACCAAATATTTTAAAACCCATGCTCAACTCCAAGGGTTAGCACCAAACACCAAAATTCATATTTTTGCAATACTCACATAATTTCTTCTTGTCTTTAAAACACATATTCATAAAAATCATATATACATGCATCTACTAACTTTGTAATAAACTTTACAAGCTCAAAATATGATTTTTAACCAGCTAAATAAGGCTTTATCTCAAAATTCAACATTTATAGCATTTAAACACGGTAAAAATGCATATAATCATATTGCAAGATAGTATAGAACCCTACCATAGAGAGATAAAAACTCAACACTTTACTTCCAGCGAAAAACCAACGTCGCCGAAACGAGATTCTGTTATGATGGATGTGAAGTCCTCAACGTGCACAATATCGTTCCACCCTTATAACGCCAAAAATCACACTCGGAGCAAGGTAAAGTCTAGAGAGAAGTCCAGTGTTTGAGTTTTCTCCTAGAGAGAAGGAAGAGAAACTTGTTTTAGAAGCTTTGGACTAAAAACCAGTGAAAAGGGTATGTCCCGCACACACTTAACCCTGACAGACCGATTGATTGATCAGTTTCAGGACCGATCGAGTGGTCCTATCCAAAGAATTCCCAACTTTGCACTACAACGCCCAAACGGTCCGAGATTAATTCTATCATACATTTCTAAGTCATAACATGCATGCATCACATAGAAATACGCTATTTTATAACAATTATATGCAATTTATAACCCGCCGATAAAATATTACAAAATAAAAAAGAACCGAACCTCACAAGAAGCAAGAACCCCATTATTGAGGGGACCAATTAGATAAAAAAATTATTCATACAATAACAAATATTTTTTAAAATTTTAAGAAATTCTAAGAGTTTTAAGAAATTTGGAGAGGCCAAACCCTATGGTCCCTGTCCCTCCACGAGTCACTATGCATGTAGTAGAACTCTTCAACATAACTTTTTAGTGTTACTACTTTTTAAAACTTGTAACAAAGAAGACTACACGCGCATTACTTAAGTTGCATAATTTAGTATTGAATAGAAGAATCTAATTTTTTTTAATAAAAAAATTAAATTTTATAAAGTCATTTTTTAGAGTTTTTTGGATTCTTTTTATGGTTGATATGTAAAGAAAATGTAAAATAGAATAGGAGTTGAAAAAATTCACTATCGAAAACAAATGACTTGGAAGTTTTCAAATTAACAATCACTCATTGATTGGGGAGGGAAAATAATTAGGTATTCCAAAAATCTTAATTAGTAGCATATAATTGTTAGGAGACAATCCAATGTCAAAATAAAATATCTACATGCTCGGTGATCCAGAAAATACATCTTAATTAATTTTCAACAATTACAATAATATAAAATTACAAGAAAATAAAATAGTAAAAATAACATGAATAGAATTTGCAAACCGAGTCCTGCAAACGCAGCTTCCTTAAGAATGATTCACCGCCTACCGAGGGTGTTGTAGGTTTTCCACAGGCGTTACTCTCCCAGGATAAAATGGCTACACAATCGTTGGAACTCCACCAAGAATCAGCTATGAACGTACTCCGGCTGTCTTTCTCTTTCTTATAGCTTGCAATATACTCTGAGTTATATCTCTCTTTTCTCACTTCTACTGTCTGTTTTCTTATGTTCTGTTTCTTCTTACCTCTGCCTCTGCTTTCTTCTCTTCTTGCCCTGAATACTGAAAGATGACAGCATATATATAGGCCTTCCATCATGGAGGGAGTTACAGAAAAATCAATCGCCATGAGTGATATTGATTTTCAGGATTCAATTGCAATTGAATTCAGCTATTAAATTTTGAAATTTAATGGCCAATAAATTTACAGATTCCAACAATAATTTGATTAATAAATAATCACACAAGATGCTTCTAAATTATAGAATAATTGATCGTGAGAGAGAGATGTCGAGTTTGACGTTTCTAAATTATAGAATAATTGATCATGAGAGAGGGATGTCGAGTTTTTTTGGTGAATCCCTTGACGTGTGTGAAACTAGAAATTTGACGCTTCTAAATTATAGAATAATTGATCATGAGAGAGATGTCGAGTTTTTTTGGTGAATTCCTTGACATGTGTGTGAAAGTAGAAGCTATTTAATGGGCTCGGAATGTTGACATGGTATGCTTAGTTACTAAATGCACGTCATGTGCTTATAATTTTAAATGATGGTCCTAAAATAATATTAAAGATAACCATTTTTTTTGCGTCATTATATATAACTGTATATTAATAGACACGTTAATTTCCTATATTGTTGAGCGCACTATAGTAACAAAGTGACATGGTATTAGGTACTAATGAAAAAGTATTAACGATTCTTGGAAAATTATGACAGTAGTTACGGTCTTGTTTGAGCTATTTAAAAATTAGTTTTTTTTTACAAAAAAAAGTTAAATTTTGAGCTATGTCTTTTAATTTTTCTATAAAGCCAATTAACCATTTTTATTTGTTTTTTAAGGAAAAAAACCTATATACACATGTCACACACCTAACTTTAAAAATAAAAATAAAAATAAATGAGTATAATATCGGTTATTAAAAAGTCATTTATACTATCAATAATAAAAAAAATTTGTGTCAATATTCAAAACACAATAATTTTAAAGTAAGAAAGTAAAAATATATTAGATATTTTAATAAAAAAATAAAAAAAAATATTATGAAAAACTATCCCAAATACTCTCATTTGCTTTTCTCATTTTTATTTAAAAAAAGCTACTTTTTAAAAGTCAAGTTTTACGTAATACTCCTACCAAATAAAAAAATATTCAATTCGCACAAGGTTTTGTTTTTTTTAATATAAAAAAATTAGTAAAATACTTTTTTTAAAAGTATTTTTATAAAAAAATATTTTTTATTTTTATTTTTTAGTGTTCAGTTAACATATGAAAAATATTTTCAAAATAAAAATTTATATTGTTTAACTGAAATAAAATATTTTTCACAATAAAATTATAAAAATATTTGGATGTTGTCCGATCCCTCTTGAAGCTTCGATATTGTTTGTGATAACTTTTTCTAGGACTTTTTTATGAATTTTTTTGTCTTTTCTAAATTGTTCTTTAATTTTTTTTATATTTTTTATTTTTTTGATTCATCGTGACAAAATAAATTTAAAAATATAGACATTTTGATTAAAGTTCAAAAAAATTTACTAAAAATAAAAAAAAATTGTAATGTAACTTTTTAAAGGCATTTTTCGTGGTATATGAATTTTTATGGCTTTTTTGGTCATAATGTAACGAGTTATTTATATATTTTTCAATCACCTAATTACTCGAACTCCAAAATAATTACTCATTAACTCCTCTCTGATCACTCTCGTGAGAAATTATATAGTAAGTTAAGAATATTAAATGGGTGACCGTTGGGAGACTTTAATGGATAATTGCGTGTAATCACTTAATTGCATGCCCATATATGGAGAAGTACTTTATGGCGTCTGCAAGTGCATTCAAGTTTCAAGGAATAATTACTCGGTGCTTCGGAAGTACTAATTAATAAATTTACGTGATATTTTAATTAATATAATAATAATAAATTTTATAATAAGAATATAATAATTTATTTTTATTAAATAATTAAGAAATAAAAAATAATTTATTATATAAATTATAATTATTTATTTATTAAAAATATTATAAAATATTACTTACATAATACTCTTAAACTCCCTAATAATTTGTTAGTTTTGAGAGTAAGAAAAGGTTGGCCAATTTGCTCTTTCTAGTTTCTCTTTTTACCCCGAGTAATTATTTAGTATTCTCACTGATGATAAATTTTATAATAGTAATATATAATTTATTTTTTTAGGTGGTTAAAAAATTATAGGTGATTTACATTATTCAAAGTGTAATTATTTTATTTATTAAAATATTACATAATATTATCTATATAATACTCTAAGAGTACTTGATAATTTTCTTTTTACCACATGATTCAACTTAGTTACATTGACATGAAATTTCTATTAATTTTTTAATTTTTTTATTATCTTAGCAAAAAAAAGTAGCAATGTAAAAGAAATTTGACAAAAAGCCCTGTTTGAAAATCTAAAGGCTTGTAGTCATTTAGTTTTTTATTCTTTTTAATTTCTTACATAAAGTAAATTTTTATTTTTATAAAAAATATCTTAAATTTTTTTTATACACATTGGTTTTTTTTATAAAAATTATATTTTTAAAATTAACTCGTCAAAATCTATATTAAATATAAAATTATATAAAAATAAATTTTAAAAAATTATAATATTTTTTTTTGACTTAAAACTCATTTAATTTAAAATTACTTTAAGTTAAGCTTTTTGACTTATTATCTTTTGACTTAAACTCATTTATTCTGTTAACCAAATAAACTTTTTGCATATTTAACTTAAAAAAATTTTAAGCAAAAAGTTTAGATTAAAACCAAGTTGCTAAACAAGGGCTTATGCCCCGTTTGGGATAATTACTTACTCGTTTATTTTATTTAGCTTATTTATTTATTTTATTAATTTTTTTTATCATTTAGTTAAATTATAATACTTTTTGACTTATCTCGTTGAGACTAGTCATAAAAATAATTTTTAAATTTAAAATATAGAAACATTTAGAAAAGATATAAATAAGATAAAATAAATTAATAAATTAAATTTTATGTTACTTATTTTTGTCATTAGTGAATTTTTTTTTTAATCAAATTTTTTATTGTTTATTTTTTATGTTCATTTCATTGAAACGATTCAAAAAAATAAAAAAATAGTAAAAAGACAAAAAAAATTTATAGAAATAAAAATAAGAAAAAATTACAAATTTTAGCCAAAACAGGGCCTTAAAGTTAGCTTTATAATGGATTTTGAAAAAGCATTGTTTGATAAGGAGTTTCTCCCTTTATTATAAAACGATGAGTTAACCTTACATTAAGCATTTAAAGCTAAATATAGTTACGTTGAGAAAATGACTTATTTAATTATTTTCTTTTCTTTTTTTAAATTTTTTTTTATTTTTACATTCGTCAAACTATTATAGTTTCGAACTCCATAATTTTATCAAGACGAAACAAAAAGTAATTCTTTTGTGTTGCTTATTTGAAGACAAATAAGCCAATAAAACAAGTTTTATACTTATTTTGGTTTTTAATGAATTTGACCTAAATTTTTTACATTTAAAATTTTTATCATCAAGACAATTTGAAAAGCTATGATTTTTTGTTAAAGAAATCAAAAAAATAAAAGAACTTAAAAATCACCCAAATTAACAAAAACGTGGTCAATATGAGAAATTTAAGCAAATGTTCTATTATCAACTGATAATATAGTTTTAGTCTTATAATTTTTTTTTCACAGATTTATTCCCATACAATAACTAACTGACGAAAATGCCCTCAATATTATATTTTTGCACAACTCTTAAATTAAGCAACATCTCTCTCTCTCTCTCTCTCTCTCTCTCTTTATATATGTATGTATATATATATATATATATATATATATATTAATTTGAAATCTTTTTAAATATTTTCTAAAAATAGCGTAACTCTTAAATCAAACAACCTCTTTTTTTACTGGGCGAAAGCACTTACCGTCATAACACATACAAACGATACACAGTTCTATACAAATGATTACATTTTTAAAATTATTTCACTATACACATAAATCTGATACATTTTTAAGTTCACAAAATTATTAATTTTGATATATGTTTCAACTCATCGCAACTAAATGTGACAACTGATACATTTATCAGTATATGTCACTAATACATTTATCAGTATAAAATATATTGTATCAGTGTTGAACAGATAAGTACTTTCAAAATTGTTCAACACATAATTTACAACTCATAATTGTATCAGTTGCACACTAATCATATAGAGAATATGTATAAAAAAAATCACCGAATCTTAACAAAACCCTTACGAGGCTGTCCGACACGAAAACTGTGTCGTCGTCCCCCATCACGAATCACCTCACCTCCTCCATCTCTACCTAAAACGTTTCCTAAACGATCCGCGAGATCCAAATCACCGACCGGTGCCCTTGCCGGTTCGAGTAAGGAAACCGGCTTGTGTCGTCAGAGATTCTCACCTCCGGCAGGCCCTCGTCGGGGTTTGTCTTTACCGCTCTGTCTAGCCACGCCACGCCGCTCATTTCATCCGGCTTCCACCTCATTTTGTCTTCACCTTCGAGAGGCCCTCGTGTCGCCGACTGGTGCCCCTGCAGTTCGAATAAGGGAATCAGCTCATGTCAACAGAGATTCTCACCTCCGGGAGGCCCTCGCCGGATATTCCCACTTCAAAAAATTTGTTCAAGCCTGAAACTTTCCTTGGTTTGAGAGAGAGAGAGAGAGAAAGAGAAAGAGAGGTGGAAATTAAAAATCTTAAAATTTGAAACTCCTAAAATTTAGGAATTGAAAATCCTAAAATCTTAAATTTTTAATCGAATTGGCTTTGATATTGTTTTTATGAATTTGAAACTCCAAAAATTTCAGTTGACAACAACACAATCAATTGTTTGTATTTTGAAAATGGAAAGGATCATGCTTTAAATGAAGGTATATTAGATATAAAAAAATTATCTCAAAATAGAAAGGACTAAATCTATTAAAACAAAAAAACTTATGGGACTAAATTTCTTATAATACCCTAAAAAATGACTAATTTTTAAATTTCTCTATTTTTAATGGGTCATTGCCAAATAATAGTGCTACTTTATCATATTTTTTTAGTTAACAAGACATTTGTATTTGTGATCATTGAATGTTAATAGAGTTCATATGAAAGCTATTGCATCAAGGAATGTAAGTGTAGCACATCATGTGATGGAAAAAAAATTATTAAAAAATATAATAAATATAAAACATTATATTAATTGTTAAAAATATTCTTTTTTATGGCTTTCGAAGGCCAACCCACACACAATAAAGACGTTGCTCGTCTGTGTACAGTAATTTATTAGGTGATATAAATTGTGTGATTTTTAATCATCACATCTATGCATTTATATATATATATATATATATGACCATACTATCATGCCTCAATTCAGAGACATGAATGGGCCATGGACTATGGGTCTCATCTTAATAGACTAGGAAGGTCCAAAAATTAATATATGTTAGAAAATATACAAATTGTTAACAGATGCTAAAATAATTCAAACAGTAATTCAGATCATAATGAATATTTGTGAGATACAAAAACTACTAATACAACAACAAACTGATTACAAATAATTTGATTGGCAAGTAGTCATCGGTACCAAAAAATAAACCTTCAAGTAGAGAGGCAAAATGCAATGTCCAAAGATATCGCTAATTCCGAGTCTCCAAAATACAAGCTCTAAATACGAGAGAATTCTCCACTAGCATTTTGATTGATCGTATTTAAAAATGTTAAATATAACGTCAGCTCACAGTTTGGGGAATAGCAATCATATATAATTAAATACAATTTTGAAATACAATATCTAAAATATATTTAATTAAAGCATAATTATGACATACGATGAATAATATCTGAAATTGAACTATGCGATTAACCTATAACATCTTTTTTTTAATTCATATTTTCTTTAAAGTTGATATATTCACGCAACCTCATAATTAAATATAAGTAACCAATATATAAAGTCTCATAAAAAAAACAGTGCAACAATACGACCATTTATAATCGATGAGAACTATGACCATAAAAAGATATTCATTGCCACAATAAATAATACTCAGGTCATTATCGGCTCGTTGAATCCAACACCAAATTTAAAGTAACCACGTGATGGTACCATAATTATTTTTCTAAGACGATCCAGCTTAAGGTTACCCTAGAATATTTTTTAAGCTGACCATGAATAAGATCAATAAGATTTTTTCTTAAACCATTAGGCACTAAAATCACAATAGTACTGCTTTAGCGGCCAAACCTTTTCCTTAAGCGTTAAAGTCATCTCTATACAGAATGTGTATACACTTCTAACACGTCCCTAAACAAAATCTCATAAATTGCAGCATAAAGATATATACAAAATGCTCTATATAATATAAGAATAAGTCAAAAATAATTTTTATGCTATGAAATTTACATCACATATTTACATGTTTATAATGAAAAGAATCTTTAAATTTTTTCATTATTTTTTTAAAATCACTCAGGACATAAGATTCTTTTAAAAAGTACGTAACATACTAAATCACACACCCTTGAATCCAAAGAATATAATATACGCAGTGATATTCATCACATATGGATCAAACGTAACTTTGAATTATGCAAATATAAAGAAAATCACTATTAATTAATGCTAAATTCAAAGAATATTTAAGTATTAAGCGATCCCCCTATAGGATTTTATGACTAATTTCTTTTCGTATATTATTATCTATCATCATTTAAGAAATTTATTATTATTCTAATATTTAATATTTAATTTAAATTTAATATATAATGTTTTTTAATTAAATGAAGTCCATTAGTTATTTCAAACTCAGTTAAGTGACCACATAGTGAAATATGATAAGAGTCGGATTAAATGATCCACCGGTGATGTTAACAACTAATTATTTATTTTAATTTTTTTGTTTTTAACACCCATTTCATATTAATTTTTTAATATAAGCATCCCACCAAATAACCTTAAGAACAAAATCTACGCGTTGAAAAACATAAGAATAGATTAATTTCAAGACCAAAATGTTGTTGTGCTCTTAATCTCAAAATTTTCATTCCCAGTTGCTATATTTTATTTTATTTTATTTATTATTATTATTATTTTTACTGTACACACAAACAATACATATATATAAACATATCTACATTTTTATAGTTATAAATTTTATGCCTGTCCTCTTTAACAACTCCTTCATCCTTATATTTATCTTCTTTACAATTCTATTATTCTCTTTTTCTTATTTTCTTACTACCCTTGTTACACAATAAATTTATGCTTTACCTAGCAGTCCTTGTTGTCCCGAGGCCTTCTTTATTTGTTTTATTTTGTTTATTTTTTATATTTTCTTATTTGCTTCAAGGTAAAGTAATTAAGTACCTACGATAAAAAGTAAATATTTTTTTTCTTAGTGGTGTGTTAGCCCAAGGATATTTAAATAAATTTTGATGATTTTTATTAATAGGTATTTTCTAAAAAGGTTGAGTCGACACCTGATAGTATTTGAGTAAGCACTTCATACTAAATGACTCGACACCTTGTGTTCTATAAAAGAGCCTTTAAGTGTTGGGAGATAATCCAACGCCGTAAATATATACATGCTCGGTGATCCAGAAAATACATTTTTATTAACTTTCAACAATTACAATAATCTGAAATTACAGGAAAATGAAATAACAGAAA